>JAAGAY010146539.1:0-20236 GCA_011801015.1 Ardeotis arabs
AGTCTCTAGCAATTAAATGCATTAAGTATTTCCTTTCATAAAGATACCTTACATAGAGATAATGAATCTTGAAGTGGCTCTAAATTAAAAATGGGAAAAGGAGGGAAACCTCTTGAACAGCAGCATTAGAATAAAGATAAACATAGTAGTTGAGTGTGATGTGGACAGGTAGTACATCTCGGATCTGCAGTGCCGAAGACAGGCCTCAGGGAGGAAGCGGAAGAGCTGCAGTGATTGGCGTTTGCTTCCAGATCTGCTCCTGGATTAGATTAGGACTGCCGTATTTGTGACAAGCATTTCCTGGCCAGAAATATGTGTGCTTGCACCGCCCAGATGGCCTACACGTGGACTGGAAGTGCATCCCAACCTCAGCATGTCTGATGGACCGTGCATGTGCTGTGCAGCTGTGCTCACATAGTCGGTCAGACGGATCCAGTACACACCGCATTTACATTGTCGTCGTACAGTCTGTAAACTACTGGGAGAATACAGCACATGTGCACAATGTGAGACCTCTGGTTGCTTTTGGACTTCCTACATCCTAAGATTCAGCATGGGGGTAAAAAGAGGACATGCCTGGGACAACCCAGACAAACAGGGAACGTTCTTTCTTACCTATGATTTACTCAAAGGGTGATTTGTAGAAGCTGCGTTTACAGACTGGGACACAGACAGTGTGAGTAAAACCAACGCTTTGTTCATCCAATGCAAGAAAGTAAGTGTTTAATTCATAACGCCTGGACCAAGCTCAGAATGAAGTAATATCAAAGCAAAAATGCACCGTTCAAGCAATGCAACATAGCTCCCAGATGCATAAACCTTTGGAGTAAAATAAAACCACATGATCCCCGTTCATAAAAGCAACCTTTGGTGGCATTTGCTCTGCCTTTGACTTACAAACATTCCAGTGTGAAAGCTTTTGTTCCTGAGGATATCTGCAGGGCTGTGAAAACTCCTACACGTACACTACTGGTATTAAAAAGTACATATGTATGCAAACCTCTGTGTAAATAGGCATCTGCTATAGTGACTGTCTTGAGCGCTCCTCTTCATTTTGGAAGTCAGGAAGCAGACGGTATATGATTATGATAAGCAAATGTAGAGTTGGAAGAATAGAGCAGATAAACAATTCATATAAACTGCTATTATACAGAATTATTTGAAGAAATGTACGAAAAACAATTCTGTACTGTGGTAAGGCACTGTCTAGGACAGAGAATATAATGGAGATGATATATTGCTCATAGTGATGGGTATGCACAGTTTTCAGCTGTGTGTAAGTTAAAATTTTATTGTGCACAGAGATGCTTGAGAGATTTACAGAAAGGAAATTCACAATAAAAATGCAGTGAGCATTTTTGCCAATAACAGAACCTCTTGCGGAACGTTTCTTTCCCTTGTCATTTCAATTCAAGACCTAAATGTTATTCACTGACATGCAAACTAACAATGACATTTTAAAGCTTGCACAGTGCACATGCATCCAGCTCCCCTAGGAAAAGTCAGGCAAACACCTGACGCCTGCTGGGAATTTCGCTGTGGGTGTCAGACAGCTGCTGCCCATCAGTGTTTCCAGGTGTGCTTATTCGGCTGGGAGGTCGCTCCAGCTGCAGACACAATCGTAGCAGGGACCCAGGCAGGCTGGAGAGACAGAGGACATGCTCAGATTTTGCTGCTTGGGCTGCCTTGGTTTTGCCCTGATTTAGAGCACCTGGCTTTGTTGCAGGATGCAGATGTTTGCTCTGTTGCCCAAGAACCAGCACTTCATTCCCTTTATAATGAGCACTGTGACCTGGGGGAGTTATTAAATCTCTGGTTCAAAAGAGTAGAGTTTTCCTGTCTTTTTGTTCCTCAGCTGACAGTCTGAAGTTCACAAACAGATTAGTGGAAGGAGTATATAGAAATTAAAAACTTAATTTTCAAACTCCTCTGAGTCAAATCTAATTGACAATTTGAATTATAGCCTGCGCTGTTCTTTGTTTCATTTTTCTTCGGGGAAATCTCTAGTTATAGTTTTGGTTTGTCTTTTACTATAGTTTTACAAGCCTGTATTTAAAAATTATTCTGAAGCAACTTCTAGAGTCTGAAGCAATTTTAGGACTACTGCAGCGCTGGTGTGAGACCAGGCAATATTCAAAATTGAAGAGATTATGCCTTACTCAGGAGACTAGGTACCTTTTTTAAGGCCATCAATTTAATTAAAAAACACAGGCACTCTATTAGCAGCAAGCTTATGGATCACCATATGCCAGTCAAACATAATGAAATACATGCAAATGTTAGATTGCATATTCTTTTGTCTCTGAAATTAGCAATCTCAGTGAACACTCTCCACGCCGTGTGGGGGTCTTTACTTATTTGTTTGGCTTTATATTAAAAAAGAAGTTCCTATCCAAGTGTGTACCTTTTGAATGATAAAAAAGGTTATAAGTAATCCACTGGAAACAATGCTTTCTTTGTAGCTTATGGTTTGGCATTCGCACCTTCCATTAGCGGTGTCTGCATCCTGCACAGCACTGACATCAAGTCAAGGTGCCCCCTTTTCTATAAACACGCTTTTGCCTTTGGAGTTTATTTGTATTGAATGAGAAAAAAAGTCATGAAATTGAAGCCCTGGAGAAAATCACTTATGCTCAAGAAACACATTTCAACCTTTCTGTCTGAACAGGTTTGTTTTCTTCTCCGACTTCATTCTTCATCATTGTCACCCATCCACTCGGCCATTTGTGTTTGGGAAGTCAGGGGACAGGAGAACATTTGCTCTTTGTATTGCTGCCACTGTCAAGAGCTATAGCAGAAACTGGAGAGCCATGATGTAGCAGTTCCCGTGACTATGTGTCTCTGGGAATCTTAATAAAAGCAAACTAAATTTAAGTAAGGGAAAAGCTCACAATTAAGAAATATGCATAAAGCACAAAATATATTGGGAAAAAAAATCTAGAGAATGAATCTGATATAAGGAAATTTGCAGAAATATTCTTTCTGATTTATACATCTGAAAAGAAAATAGAGTCTTAAGATAAGCTCTTAAGGATGTAATCAGTGTATAACATTAAGTTCAGGCCAAGAGGAAGGAATTCTGCAGTTATTTTCTCCTATAGAAATATGATTTTAATTCTATTGCAAGGTCTTTGCGGAGCTCTGTTGGCATCATTTTTGGTGCATTATCTTAAATTGTTACAGCTCTGTCTAAAGATATTATTTCTATCAGTACAGGATCATCAGAAGTTCTGTAATGACCAAAGTAATACAGTTTAAAAGGGTCTCATGTAAGGAAATTACTTTTTAAATCAATATATCAGAATAATTTCCTTTTTTTTTTTGTCTTCATGAACATGACCATCCTTCACTCAATTATTATGTTTGCTAGTGCTCTCAGCTTACCCTGGAGATATGCCATCATATTCTGATTAACGTCTATTCCTTCAAATATATTCTGGTAACAGTGGTAATCACCGTATTTCCAAAGATGGTAAGTCCTAAAGGTGTTTATGATAGAAAGGGCTAGATTCCTGTCCTAATGTGACTGTGTTTTTCAAAAGCCACTTTTCACATCTCTTTTTAAATTATTATTGTCTAAATTATTTTCTATTATTATTATTATGTATTTTTAAATAGCCCTAGTCTATTTTGATTAGCATGAAACTAATAATAAAATGTCACATTTATTAAAATTCTGATTTTCTGACACCTCTAATCCTACATATATAGAAAGCTTAATGCACTTGTAAAGTGCTGTTTGGGACTATCTAATCAATAAGGGTTTTCATAGCCAAAATTCAGATTGTTTTTGTTAAGTTATATAGAAAAAGAGAAATTACATCCGAGACAGGGTAATAACAAAATATACACTTTTCCTACAGTTGCACCACAGGATGTCACTGTTTCTCTTTCACAAGAAACAAGCTTCAGATATGAAAGTAGACCAGATTCTTCTTAAAAATGACAGAAATGCACAGAAATGACATAAAAAGCACAGAGATTAAGTCAGACGTTTCCTTTTGTATGTGTGAGTCAACCTAGGCAATGTGTTGCCTATGTAGAATAACAATTTAATATTCAATTCAGTCTCATAATGTACCAAGATTGATATATTTTTGGTACATCCCTCCAGACAGAAATGACACATATCAATATGTCCCATATTGCATAAAGAGTCAGGCAGAGCTGAACAGAGTTCAAGAGAAAGTTAATGTAAGACATAAAAACTTCTTGTAGCCTTCCCTATTTAGCACTGAATTTCTAAAATTTAGCACCCTTCACTACCACAAAGCTGGATCTTGACAAACACATGCTGCTGCTTGAGATTTAATATGATCCCTCTACAAGATCCTTGGTTGCCTTCGTAGGTAGGGTTGACCATCCTACATGCCCCAGTGGGAAGCTGGAAACTAGCATAGAGAGGCTTTAAGAGGTTAGTGTGCTTCAGGCAGTATTTTTCAGGAGTCTCTGAGGGCATTGCAGAACAGTGCTCTTCACACATTCATCTAGATGCTTCCCTTTACACATGGAAGACTTTCCTCATTGCAGTACATGAGGGAACTCCCTCACTCTTTCCAAATCTCCTTCTAAAGTACCTTGTCCATAATTCCAGTAGTATCGATCTGCCAGCTCACACAAGCCAAAATGCTCTTTATTTATTTTCTGTTGGCTGTTGATTCCACTTTCAGATTTCTTGGGCTTTTTTTGGGCAGCAGGCTTGTTCTTTCTGCATTTCTTCTCTATCTTGAGCGCACTCCTTGCACGTAATAAATAATGAAGGCATTGTATTGGTATCATAGGCTTTTCTCACACTGTAAGATGTAGTGGCATAGGACTTAAGGAATATTGGGTGTGGGAGATGACAGCTCCCTGTTTTTTCTGGAGTAGCTTGTGTAAAATGAAGACATCCTGGCACTCTTTACTCACCTCTCTGATTTCTATCCTCTTCTTCTCACAACTTCAGTAAAAAGGACCCTTCTATTTCCATTCCTTTTGTGGGATGGCATGAGAAATATATGGAAAATGTGTAGGAAGATTTTTCACAATCGCCAATTTCATCCCTGCAGCCCACAGAGATCTCGAACTGAATCACACCCCATCTTCTACATGTCTGAAATAATTCTCGTGCTATTTAAAAAGGTAGCCAGCAGTCAGTGAGAGGCGGATGCATTGGCACGAAACTGAAGATAGTGCATACCTGCAGAAGTATTTTTTTCTGAAGTCAGGGACTAGATCATCTGATATCGCTCTCTGAAGTCTAAAATTTAATGTCACTGAGCAAGTCCTAAAAATAATTGTGCTTTTAATCTTCATTATAAACAATGAGGGTACTTTGCATGAATCAGTCTCACTAGTTTTCCTTCCAAAAAAGAGGAGTGAGCAGTTTGGGGTGAGGGATTGTGTGGTGGTTAGCGAGACATATGGTGTGTGGCATAAGAACTGTACTGGATGCAATGGAAGGCAGTAGCAAAATTCCCAACCACATCAGCAGATCTGAACCTGGCCCATAAACACTTTCTTTATTTGACAAACCTTTATTCAACTTTCCATTTTATAAATGGACTTTAAAGAGGAATTATAAATGCCATTCAGCTCTCCTATGCCAATGGCATCCTCGTTGCCGTTGGAACTAATGTACTTGAAAGGTGGGGCAAATGTAGGGAGATTAAGAAGAGTTTGTGGGACAAGCAGCTAAACCAAATAGGTGTTGACAAGCATTTTCCAGAAAAATTTCCACTGTTTAGGGGAATATTTAGCTGAATTAGGTAGTAGTGTCCATAGGCTGGAGGACAGGGTTGTGGTATTTTATCTGTTGATAAGAATTGACTGGATAACACATTTGTTCCTTGAGTTTCCTGTTTCCACAAACTGCAGTGAAAACTGCCTCCAAACACTAAATCTGTGCTCCCACTGAGTCAGCTTGTGCTACTCTGGCAGAGTAACTGGGGATCTGACAGCAGTGTGGATAGACACATCTTCAGTAGCCTCAGCAGGGCTAGAACATGAAGCAGCAGAAAGGAAGATACAGTAGCATGGATATCTGCGTAGGCTACCAGCTAAACAATCTTCTTGTACGACAAAGTGTAACCCGTAGTCTTCACCACAGTGTCACTGTGGCTGGTCAAAACATGGCATCTTTGCTGCAATCCTATCTTTGGGTGCAATAGTAAGTTGCTCTGTGACAGCACTTTCGTTGGAGCTTCTCTCCAGATACACTGCTGACAGAATATGCAAACAAACCAACCAACAGCCTTAATTCACACCAGTGGAGTTATGGCAGTAATAATTTTTGCTTTTTCTGGACCATGTGGCAAATTGTTCTTTGCTCTGAATGAAAGGAGAATTTTCTTCAGATTGAAAGATGGTGAAGATCTTATTAGGTAGGAGACAGGACACTGCAGGAAAAGCGAGGGGGTTTACAAAACTCTCCGATGTCTTCTTTTGAGTTGTACTGAGTTTTTATTTTTTCTAACTTCTATTTCATTTTAAATGAATAAAAATAATTTGTAGGCCTTAGGACCCTCAGGGATACTGAAGCCTGCAGCAAATGTAAGCATATTTACCACTTCAAAGTGAACTGGGCTTTCTCTTACAGCAGACTAGTTAGCATTTCAGGGTGAAAAAATCCAGGGTATTTCTTACTGGAGAGAAGTGTGGAGGAAATGTATTTGGCTTACAGTAGAAATAAGGTGTTTTTGAAATGTTACCTTTTTTTGTATAGGTGTATTCCCTTTAATATCTTCTCAAACCACTGTCATCCAGAGTCACAACTTCAATCAATACTGAGCTGCAACATCCAAAATCTCTCAAAATTTGGGCAGATGGACACTCTGAGGGCTTCCAGGTCTGATGAGTTCTGGTTTTGGTAATCTTAGGGATTTGTGGAAAGCTGTTCTGATTTGAAGGGACAATTATTGTAAGGTTTATTAACCTATTATGGCTGCAGTAGCAGATCCCAGTAGAGATCTGTGCCCAGTTGTGCCATATATCTCTCTCCAGGGTCAGATGATAGTAGATGTGAGGTCTTCATCAACAAGGGAGTATCTGAAGCCATGTACTTAGTGCTTTCTGTGTTGTTTACATATTATTCTGGTGGTGGAGCAAATTAAGAGCTTGGATGGAAAACTCTAAATTTAACTCACAGTCTAGCTGAGAGTGATGACTGTAAAATAGATTTCATGGGGTTTTAAGTGGCAGAAATTGGAGAGCTAAACCCCTTTTTGTGCAGCTGGAGCTGTGGTACTGACCCATGGAGGCCACAGATGCTTGATTGCTGCCTTCTTGAGGAGTTCTGCCAGAACTTCAGGGACAGAAAATTTGTTTGGCACTGATAGCATGTTGGCCAAGTCCTTTTGTGACTTTACCTATAACTGAAAATTTCACAAATAATTTTTCCCTGTTCCTTTTTCTCCAATATCAGGGCTACATTGGATCAGTAAGTGATGTCTTACAAAAGGCCTGATTCCTGCTTAAATCTGTCTGAACAGCTGAAAAATGCCATTTCTATAGTGCTGAATGAGGTCAGTTCTAAACGGGGGACAATTAGCAACGAGAACACAGTGAACATCTTCTTTCACTTCAAACCCCATGGTGAAGCCACATCAACAGTTTCTAAAATTTCTCTCCACTTAAAAGAACACAAGCTACATTTCTGAAGATCAGAACTTCACAGGCTTCCTGAAATAAACCGAGTGCAGAAAAGAAGGGGAGAAAATGAGTGGCTGGAGACTAATGTCCTTCTTGCTTAAGCTAGCAGGTCTCATTATGATTTTGCATAACTTTCAGCTAACTCTGAACAAAGTCCAGCACTCAGTGATATTGTGCTCATTTATTTTATGGGCTAGATCTCTATGGGCTCATAAAACAAGGACTGGATAATGCTTATTCTTGGATTTATTGTATTTCATTTTCTAGTACAAACGTACAAGAAAATACATCTAGTACTGCAGGCTTCTTTGTCATAAATCTAAAATAAAATAAACATAAAACTGAACTAATTTCAACCATCAGCAAAAAATATCTTTCATTCATTCTTTCAAGACTTTCCCTGCAACAACCCCCGAGTCTTTAAAGGTAAGCATTGCACTCGGAAATCATTAAAACCTTTCTTTTTTTTTTTTTTGTACTAAGCGAAGGAAGCAGGTTCAAAGGAGAAGGCTTCCCACAGAGAACAAATTATTCTGTGAAGAGCTGAACTACTGGAGTCAGAGTTTCTACTAAGCTGTGTCTTGAGATTGACTTGGGTGTCTGAGAAGGTGCTATTTTGATTGACATTTGGAGAAAAATTGTTTCTTTTTGTTGGTTTTTTTTTTCCTTTTTTTCCCCTGTAGCTAGAGAATCATGAAATCTCTCTCCGGAGCAGACTCTTTGGTTGCTTTCACTTGTGTGTCTTGTAGGATCTCTCTCTCCTTAACTGCTCATATTCTTTAAATATTTTAATTACCTTTGAAACCTCTGCATCTGTGTCAAATTTAATTGAATCACTCCAGAAGAATCAAAAATCTTTGTGTCTGCTTGGGAAGCTGGACTTGCAAAACACCGGCAGACTCTAATGCAGGAACCCTGATTCTTTAATGATGCCCCTTTCTAAGTGATATGAGTTCACCAGTCTCTGCTGATTGTAACTATAACAATACCGCTGTACAATAAGCGTGGTATGGCTGTGTCATAGCTTGACAAGCTATCCAGATACAAAATGAGAGGTAACTTGCAAGTACGATTATTTTACACAGGAAGCCAAGTTTGCTGTCACTCACGTTCACTCCCTTTGCCCAGTTGAGGTACCAAAGCTGACTTCAAAGGTAGCTTTGTCAGGATCCCCGGTGCTTCCCTGGACTAAATGGTTTCCTTTCCCAAGTAACCTTTCCCAAGCAAACTGCTGAGTGACTCAGACTATGCAAGATCCTTCCTTGTCACCTACAGATGTTGCCTGCCCTCCACACTTGTGTCAAGACCATATTTTTGGAAAAAACTACTGACTTTCTGAACAGCCAAGCAGAAGTCTTCTTTCCACCTTCCAAACTCCCCTGCCCGAACGTCTGTTTTAGAATTTTACTTGCAAGGTTGGGCCAAAGACAGGTACCACCACCTGGCTTCCCTCATGATGTAGCACCAGCCTATGACTGGTGTCTAGAATTTGATAACACCGTGTGAGATCCAGCTGTTTACTTTTGTATGAAAAACAATAAAAAAAAAAAGAAAACTGGCAATTGGGCAAATAGAAGAATGTGAACTCTGGCAGGATCGTCTTAGGGCTGAGCATAGCTGTTGCCTGCTCTTAAAACCACATCCAGTCCAGAGTGACTTGTTTTGAAGTACTTAAAAATGCAACTGAGTGGAAATTGATAAACAAAACATGTTATAATGAGCATGGTTGTTTCACTGAAGTAAGAGATATGTTGCACTCTGTTTTGTCTACTGACTAATGCCACAGTGTAAGGGACAGGCATCACATCAAACAGATGAGAACAAGAAAACTTAGTGCAACCCCCCGCTCACCCCTGCTGTGCTCTCTTGGCTCTGTATTGAACATGGTGATCACAGGCTGGCAGAGCTGCTGTAGAAAATGAGGTCTGGAACATTTTAAAACATTTTTGAGTAAATTCTGTTTATTAAACACTACCGAGACCTTTTATATTATTTTTCAATCCTTTCAATAACTTGTTTTCCAACAGCAGTAAATCACCCACCTCTTCTTCAGATCTTAATTAGACCGTCAATTAGGAAAATCACATCTGCTTGTCCTTTTCACCACAGTTCCCCATGTACAGTAGCTCTGGGTATTTTAGAGTATACACCCACGTTGGCAAGGCAAGCTTGGCATAGCTCCCACTGCTGTTGCCACCCACTCTCTGTTTTCGCAAGGGTGCACACAGATGCAGCAGGGTTGAGGATCACTTCTGCTGCAAATGAGTTGGGTTTGAACAAGGGAGTTACTCTTGGCTGAAAACCCCTTAGTATACGCAAGTATAAACAAAATCAGCAATAAATGTGATCAGTTTGCATGACTGTGTACTTAGACTAATGATGAAATAGTTGCCTGGGCTTAAATGGCTGCCAACTGCTGCCACTCTGCATTTTCCACCTTGTGTACAACTTTTCTGTAGCATGGAGAAGCAGGCACTGTTTCAAAGAGGATGCAGGTGTGGGCTCACACCTGGGATGTTGGGAGGATTTACCTCCTTGCTCTGCAGGCCCACCATGATGCTGGCAGATGAAGTGGAGCGTCAAGAACAATTCCCTCTGGCTTCTTAGTCACATGTCCTGTGCGCAGGGTGCTGGGGACATCCCTGCAGAGCAGGGACTTGGTCCTGCCCGCAGCCCTGCTGCAGCTCACTCTTCCTGTCGTTGCAAGCACCCAACTGCTTACTTGCCATGTTTGCAATGAGGCTGAGCCCACCCAGGGTCCTTCAACAGTTTATTAGCTTGGACAAGCCTTATGTCATGTGTCTTAAACTCTTGTTGGTGTAGGTGGTAGCAAGAGATCCTGAATCGTCCTGGGCTGAATCTCTCACTCATCAGATTGCTTTCACTTCAGTGTCTCACAAATTCAAGTTTCTTACATTACCGGACACAACTGAGGACAGAACATTTAAGTGGGTGGAGGCTGCAAAATCTGGCTTTGGAATTATAGGTCCTGACTCTTGTCTTCTGAGTCCCTTACAGAGTCATTGCCACTAGGAAAATATAAGTATGGAGTGGATATAAAACACTACTCAAAACTCCCCTCTCAGAAGGAAATGTACTTATTACACTTCCCACACTTGGAAATTACTCACCTTACATGAAAGGCAGTGTATAGTTGGTCCTTCATAGTTAATTTGCTTGTGGAAAATAACAATAGTGAACATTACTGAAGAAGGCAGATTTTACAAGTATTCCCTTAAAAACTTAAAACAGTTGGATGAGACATTTTACAATTATGCTACACTTTTCAAAATAAAAAAATATGTTTCAAATTTTAACCTTCAAAAATTAAAAAAGACTATATTAAGATAGCATCTAAGACTATTTTGCTGCTATATGTGTGCACTTTGAGGCAGACTACTTATATGAACTTACAACTCCTCTGATAGATCCATCTCATTGGATGAACAGGATCAAATGCTCTGGTGTACTGTTACGATGCTGTAGTGAAGGGAAGGCCAATAGCTGGAGAATCCGTGTGTAATTTGTTAAAGAAGTTAGGAATCTGATTCAGTAGGTTGAAGGCAAAGAAATTATTTCATTATTAGTTTAATAAAATGCAAATTTAGAGAGCTCAAGTGTAACTTAATATATTCCAAAAGGTTAATATGTGATGCTAGGTAAGTCACATAAAACCTTGTTTGCGTCTGAGGCTCACTGACCTATCTGCTCCTTGTTTTCTGGATTCCCACTGCAAGTTTCTGAAGGCCAGGTTAACAGAGATGCCAAGTGCTCACTAATGTAGGACTGGTGGATTGGAGCCATGAGAGAACAAGCTATGGGCTAGAAATTGCTGAGTCATCTGAAATATCAGGACCTCATCCTGATGGATGGTTTGGATGCACACAGTGTGCATTCAAAGGAAGGATCTTGGACTTGCTTGTGATTCAGTTTCTCAGGGGTTAAATAGTTTGTGCAGCAGGAATGCCATGTAGCTGAGCTTGGTAAAATCTGTGGAGGAAGCAGAAAGAAGAGTTCCATGAGAACTAAAACTGTATGCAATATCTAATTTGAATGTTGTCTGTTAAAATAGTCCTAGGGGCACCTGGTTATATGTTGAATGGGGAACCCTGAAGGTACTGATTAGGATCATAGCGTGAAGACTCTGGGACTGCTTCGTTAAAGCACTAAATCTGTGCAGCAGGTGTGCAGAGGGGAACGTCACACCTTCATGTGCAAGATACACATCCTCAGTGTTTCCTTGGGCAAGATCCACATCCCGATTCATCTGGCCCTGAGTAAGTGTCCTGGTTCCGGCTAGGACAGAGTTAATTTTCACCTGAGCTGGGAGAGGAGCTGGAGCTGGTGGTCCCTGTGGCTGGGGGACACAGCTGGGACAGTTTACTAATTAGCCAACAGCTGGGATAGTTTACCCAAATTGGCCAAAGGACTGTTCCATATCTTGTGACATCACGCTCAGTATGTAAGTGAGGAGGGTGCTGAAGGGAGTCTTCTGCTACTCAGGAGGAAACTAGGCATTGGGATTTGCTGTGAGCTATTGTACTGTAAATTATGTGCTTCAGTATTTTCTGTTATTGGGTTTTGTTTGTTTGTTTTCAATCTCTGTTTTGTTTTTTTTTCTGTTATTCTCTTAAACTTTTTTTTTTTGTCTCAACCCACAAGTTCTGCTTTCTTTTCTTTACCAGTTCTACTCCCCATCCTACTGGAGGGTGGGGGGAAGTGAGCGAAAAACTGAGCAGGCCTAAACTAAGAGTAAGTTAGGGAATATCTAAAGCATGTAGGTACCATGGAATGTCATACAGTTGAATACTGAAATGTGCAAACAGACAGAAATTGCTAAAAGACAATATGATTTTAGCCTAGATCATGCCTTTTCTGTTACAAGAGCACCAACAGTAAGTCACACAGGCTGTTGAGCATGCCGAAGAAGTGACAATAATAGTTGAACGCTATCATTGGGTATGTGGACTTCCCAATCTGCCTCTCACCATGTGTATACTCCTTTTATTCCTATCATTAACCTATTATCAGAATGACACACACATGGCATATACCAATCACATCACTTCATCATCTTCTGAAAAACAGCAGGCGATACTGTGCTGAGGGAATGAGCTTCACTAGGAGCTGCCGTAAACTAATGGTCCCAAGGCCCATGGTAGCATAGTTTTGGAAATTAATTAATCTCATTTTCTTCCATATTTTCCTCCCTATTGATTGCCACGCTCTAATCTTCCCACTCTTTTGACATGGAAAGGACCACGGGAGTAAAAATCACACACAACGGGAAAGTTACCACAAGGTCATACGGCATCAAAAGTGCTTTTCCTTTCTCTCCTTTTGGCAAAGAAACACATTCCCAACAATCCTTACCTGTCCTGGAAGGGGGCTGTGCGCACCCTGGGAGCACCCCTATCTGAGGGGTCTGGGTGCCAGCTCAGTACTAGCTCAGAGATGGGACACCCTCATGTGCTCCCTTCCTTTGGTGACATTGGAAGAGGCTCCCAGACAGACTGACCTCCTGTCCCAGCCTTGGCCCATCCTTGTCCCCAGGGAGGTGCCTGATGCCTGGGGCTGGGGCTGGGGCTGCCCCAGCTGCCCCTGGTTCCTGCCCTGCTCCTGGCTGGAGCGGTGGGACAGGACGGGCTGTGAGGGAGCCCCCAGCCTGTAATATAAAATTTGGAGTTAAATGTGAGGGAGAAAATAATTTGCAATAACTTTGCCTAACTTTCATTTTCTGCACCTATATATATATAAAAACAATGCACTAATGTTCACCTTTTCTAATAAAATTAAGACTTTTTTTTTCTGCTCTGAATCAATTAATTATGCTCTGCTGACCCCAACTGTGTCTGGATGAGCTCCTGTTTGCAAGGCTGGACATCCTGAGACCATTTGTTCTTCTGGTGATGACAGCGTTCCCCAACTCAGAGGATTGCCAGAAAAGCTCCTGATTGTGCAACAAGGATTGGTCAAGCCACAGCCTCTCCAAAGCTAGGCCTAAACCACTGTACTTTTCCTGGAGGGCTCCACAGAGTTCTCCTACCCTCAGATCAAGTCTTCTTCAGTGCCATTTAACATAATATTTTTAAGGAAGTACAACTAGTTTTAAAGGTTTCCACCTTCTTCCAACCAGCCTCTCATCCTCATTTTTCTACCCCCTTCTCCTCACTTGTGCTGATGCAATGGGCTGTGGGAGAGTGATGTCAAACAAATCAGAAGAAGAATCCACAATAAAACATATACATGTGCACACATGCACACACAGAGACAACTTCCCTAAAAGATTTGTTTACTTTTTTTTAAACTCAAATTCTTCCTGTGGGCCCCAAGCTGGGACCACTGGCTTCAGCATAGTCAGTGTCACAGCTATGGAGAGGTTGCCTTCTGTATTCCTATAAAGTAGACTCTGCTGTCCTCGACCGTTAACTGCCTTCTTGTGGTCCTGTATGTGACAAGCTCCTCCAAGAATTATCGCTTTCATCTAGCACTAAAAAAGTACAGTAATAATGGGAAAAAAACAGGTCTGTACAAAATATTCACAGAAGTGCTACAGTCTGTTGTAACACCTTTCCTTCATTAACTAGTTATATGCTAAAGTTTTTTTTGTCCCTTGCTTTAGTATTTACTGTACTTTCAAAATGCTAGAGGTTACGAGTTGCACAGAACCACAAAGTTTCTCCAGCCCAGCTGCTTTTATTCTCCAGAGGTGTTTTCTTGGCCTTTCTCAGCTGCAGGAGAGAAGGCTGCCTCTTCTTTAAATTCCCAGATGAGTCATGATAAAAATAGTGTGACACTTGTATTTATACTAATGCACCTGCAGTATCATCTGTCTCCCGGCTATGAGGCTGCAAATTTCTGCACTTATCTGTGCATAAGTTAAAATGCTTATAACTCTCTGCCAGCATAAAACATGCCTGCAACTCTGCAAGCTCTGCAGAAACTGTGCAGAGACACAGGAGAAAGTGTATGTCCTGGACAGTCCTGAGTGATGGGAAATACATACGACATTATACAAGTTGTTTAGATTCACATGATTAGATTTAGATTTAAAATCAAGAGATTTAAAACCACTTAGGCCAGTCTGCAAAATATTTTTTATGCTCATACAATGTTAGTTCCACAGTAATGAATTAGTTTCAATTATTCTTTTTTGTTTGCAACTACTTTATTCTAGATCTTGTTTCTCACTGCTAGTTCAGGTTTCATCTCCAATAAAAATAATTGTCATTATTATAATATTTTAAATAAATTTTCAGTCCACTGTGCCACAGTAAGACATCACCCTTGAATATATTTATTTAAAATTAATCAATACATAATTGCTGAGTTTTGTATGTAGTTTGATTCTATCTGGTCAGTGACATCACTCAACATCATTCTTGTTCTCCTCCTATCCCTGCAGGGCTCAGCCTTCTGCTTGAGGTTCTGTTCCCATTCTGACAGCTTCATGTAGTTCTCTCCTTGGGCCCATCAGCAAACTGCAGAGTTT
This sequence comes from Ardeotis arabs, assembly GCA_011801015.1. Taxonomy (NCBI): domain Eukaryota; kingdom Metazoa; phylum Chordata; class Aves; order Otidiformes; family Otididae; genus Ardeotis; species Ardeotis arabs. Next base: position 15,122 of record JAAGAY010146539.1, read on the forward strand.
TTATTTCTAATACACAGCTTTTGCTTCTAGTGCTTCTTCTTGCTAACTTAAATGACCTACTGGTGCTGAAACATATTCTGAGGACATTTTCAAAACCACCCTACGTTACTTTTAAGCCTAAACCTAATTGAAAATGAAAAAAAGTTGGACAATTTTGAAAATTCATTTTCTCCTTTATCTTCTAGGTAATCTTACTGCTTACTTTATTTCTCATGTTCGGTGTTTGAATCTTGATGCATGCAGCATAAGTGGATGTGGAGACACTCAACTGGTTCATTCATCAAGTGTAGATCCTTCTTACAGAAACCAAGACTCAGGGGCGGGAAAAAAACAACTGAAAGCAGCTTTGAGGGCACTTTAAATGTGTGTCACGATCTCACAATCTCCTCCAAGTTATCAAATTGCATTTTAGAACTGTGGTTGGTAATTATTGCATTCATAGCTCAGAAGTAAGACCCAGGCATTATGGTTGGTTGGAATTCATCTGAATAAATAGCAGTTTGCTACATTCTTAACAAAAACATTATTCATTGGAACTATTACGTATTAGCAGCATTGAATAATATTTGGCAATTGCTTTGGGTGTACATTACTAAAAGGTCCATAGACACATACAAATTTCTCATTGCGCTAAAATAAAACAGGGGCAGTAATGAAATAGCAGAGTGAGTATTAAGCTCCAGGACTGCAGTTCTATTCTGCAAAAAGTTCCTCTTGCAATTTGTAAACACCTTAGAAATGTAAATGTTTTTAAGCTATTTAATGATTGCTATTCATAAGACTTGATTTGTATTTGCTGCAGGACCCACCTGCCCCTTTCCTTCCGCAAAGGGCATTAGTCACAGGCTGAGTTGGTCAAACGATTTTCAAGCATGACAGCAACGGCCCCTAAGGTCTTTAGAGTTTTTGAACGCAGATTCCTGCAGGCAGTTATCATAAAAAGATGCTTTGAAGAACTTTGAAGAAAGTAGTCAAATGGGTGCTATGGCTAGTAGTACTGACTGGTAGGGTAGTAGGAAGTGTACAGATAAGATTGGGGACTTTCTTGGTAGCTCTTTAAAAAGACATGGCATCTCTTCAAATCATATGTGATCTGCCTCTGCCCTTGTGCATGGCCCTGGATTGCAGGAAAAGGAGAAGACACTTCTAATGAGCCAGTAAATGACTGTTCTTACAAGAAGCTTACATTTTTCCCTGCTCAGAAGAGGTGTAGCCAGGAAGAAAGCAGTTTTTCTGTAGGTGCAAAATCTCCTTTATCATATAGAAACATAAGTTCACCAAAAAAAAAAAAAAAAAAGAAAAGAGGCTCTAACAAAAGAATTTCTGGAATCTCAGTAGAGTATCTGAACACTCCTGGACCTCTAAAGAACCTAACTGTGAACAGTGCTGTGAGATGGTTCTACCGTCCCAAATAACAGAAAAAGCTAGACATACCTCCTCAAAGGTGCTGGAAATGCTTAACTTCCATATCAGTCTAAATCACTTGCTCAAGATCTTCCAGAAAGTCTCTGAACAAGCACAAGGTTGAATTTCATTACCCCAGGTTCTAGTTTTATGGTTTACGACTCCAGTCCAACCACTGAAATCTGCACATAATCTATTAACCAAATAAAGACTCCTTCCGTTATTGAAATCCAAATGGTTTCCAAAGCATCTGCTTTCAGTTCTGTCAGCAATCTGGAGGATACGTTGCAGCTACTTTAAGGCAGAAATAACATCCAAAAGTCATAGATTTGTATACATGTTACCCATCACTGTGACAATGTATAGGAAATGAATCTGTAACGGGGCCAACTTTAAAAGTTGGAAGGAACAATATATTTTCTATAAGGGGAGAGGACTAGAGTGCTTCTTCTTGTGGTATCCATTTAAAACTGTTTTATAGAAAATTAAGATGGCAGCAAGCCTTAACCTGATTTCTGATTCATTGGTATGAGATGATACTTGGAGTGCAGGGAAGGACTAAAAGAGGGAATGTGGAAGGAAAGTGTAACCACAGACAATTGTTTCTTCTGTTAGGGGTGATAATGGTCTGTAAGCATGGACTTCAAGAAATGCATCTGGGAGAACTAAAATGCCCAGAAAGACATCTGAACAGAGTGCTTTTCCTCTGGTGTTTGTAGCAGTCTTTCTAATATCTGCTTACAGGACAGCCAGAATTTCCTCAATCTTAAAAGCAATGTGCCACTGTGGCTCTGGAGTCTTCAGACCAGTACAGAAGCAGCCAGTCTTCAGAAAGATGGCATTTATCACAAAGAATTCCTCCTTTATGTTAAAAGTTATGACTTACTCTTACCATCAGTAGGATACATGGCAAATGAAATGTGTCCATGTGCACTGCTGTAATTCCTTAATGCAACTGTCTCATTTGCTTGCCATCAGCATTTTAGGAGAGTGTCTAGCAGAATCCAGAAATTCACATTTCATAAACGGCACTTGATTTCTGTTAGGCTTAAGAAATATTTTTATAAGGTTGTGGTAACAGAAGACACTTACTTAGCCTTGAGAGAAAACACATTAGCTCCATAGCAGAATAGTAATCATAAAAGGGATGGGGGTGTGATAGAGAGCTGTAATTTATTGCCTTTGAGCATCTACTGTGAACTGAAATTAGCACATTCTTATTATGGTTTCCAGTGATGAAGTATTTAATTACTGGGAATAGCATCACATGACTATATTTTAGAAACGGACATAAACTTGCCTTCTGTGTTTAAATTATTTGAAAAGCTTTTTGCTTTCTAGCAGCCAATTTAAATAGGAAGAAGAATCCACAGCTAAAGCTGGCTGGCTCAGTCCTTCGCAGGAAGGCAGTGGCTTCACCTGAGCTCCTGCATTAGCATAATTCAGCTCTAATTCACATTTACAGTATTGTTCACTCTTTTATAGTTAGACCATAGAATCAACAAAACAAATTTTAAATGCAGCCGTGAACAGAATAGCCTCACTGCTTCTCGAAAAGGGGAGAGAAAGAGGGAAACTGCTTGATCAGATGAGACTGCCCTTCACTTTGAGGTGCTCTTTGGAAAACAGGTATGCAAGGCAAATACGTGACACACAGAGCTCAACTCCCATTCCCTATAGTCTTGGGTAAGGAGGCTGGGAGAAGCACAGGTTGCAGCTGCTTTCAACAACAGCTGGCAAAGCCATTGCTTATCTTTTCTTAGCAGAGTCTAACAGGCTGCTCTGAGCAGGAGCTCATCCCTCCGAGTCTCTGCTTCTGCTCGTTCAGTAGCACAACACATGAGAAAATGGGAGCTCTCCCTTCTTCTCCTAGATGGGTGTACAAGTACGTTTGGAAAGGGTAGACTTGGCTTAGGTGGGCAGTAAAAATGGCAAAAGGAGTGTATAGTCTTTCTGTCTGGTGAAGACTGATAATTATTGCTCTGGGATCTCTTTATTTAAGGAATAACAAAATACAAAAGAGCAATGTTATTTATGATATTAGATATTCCTTATTTTACAACATTGTTAACATGTTGGCATTGGAATTCATTTAACCGAAGTGTGGTCATTTAGAAAATGCTGAGAAACCCAAGATTCTACTTAAATAGTGACAGTTGCATGCATCCATATACAGCAAAGTTGCTGGTAGGTATATTCATAGCATATCTAGCACGTCATCACTGAAAGACTGGCAACCATGTAGAGAGTATGAACAAGCCTGTCAGTGTATTTTCTCTCACTGTACTGTGAAGCTAAACAAAGAGCATTGTGCTGCATTGAATAATGCTGGAAAAGACTCTGGGTTATATAATAAAAACTGTATTTACTGCATTTCAGGTTAACATGGGGCACCTGCAGAAAAGGATGATGACAGGCTTGCCTGTCTTTTAGCTGTAGGTAAGAAGGCAGTAAAGAGAAGGAGCTATTCATGCTTTTAGCTTGAGTATCATTGAATTTAATGAGAGATGAGTGGCTAAAAACTCACACCTTGGAGATACAGGGGTCACTCTGTCTTCTAGTCTGTTGGAATGACTGGTAAACTAGCCAGGAATTATACATAGATTTTGAAATAAGTAATAAGACAGCATTACAGTAACACTGGCATGTTTGGTCAAATAAATCAAAATATTAGAGGAAATTAATTATGCAAAAATAGAGCAAGTTATAACGGACTGCATGGCAGCTGAATTGAGCTACTATGGAACACTTGGAGATATCTCCATCAATTTACAAGATTGCAATAAATAAAACAGCGTAATTTAGCAGACAGCAGAGCTGGCATTTAATTAATTTTATTTAATGTGTTTGGATGTAAATATAGATATTAGAAAGCACCTACCTGAAGTGTCCTTTTATATTCAACTCACAGCACACAAATAATTGCAAAGCTACAGCAGCAATGAACTCAGACCTTGGCAATAACATAACGGTGCTGACCAACAAATAATTACAGAATAAAATGTTCTGCCCACAGATTAGAGGTACCTAGTTATCAGAGTCTGCCCTTAGCTTCTCACCTCCCATCTCTGACACTCTTCAGATGGCTATTTAACGAGTTTGGCTTTGCCTGGAAGCATTCCCAGAGGCCAAGAGACTCAAGATACTCAGTACTTGCCGTTGTTAACAAGGACAGTGTCAGCTGCTGTATTTAGGCTGGTTTTACCTGGAGGAGGAACTCAAGACAGGAAAGGTGAGTGAACAGACTCTAAATACATATTTCCTATGAAAATTATCTTCAGAATACACTGATAAAGTGAATGAGGAGTTGGGAAGGTTGTTGGGCACTCTTACCTGGCAGAAATATTTTTTTTTTTGTTATTTTCTTCTAGGAATGTTGCTGTACATATTATTGTCATCTAGAACAGTCACCCAGTCTTGATTGATTGACACAATTCACCATCCTTCACCCCAAATCAAGGATTTTTATGGCCATCAGTCCCTGAGGCTTTATTGGAACTTGCCTCTCCACGTGAGTCACAGAATCACAGAATTATCAAGATTGGAAAAGACCTAAAAGATCATCCAGTCCAACCATCACCAATACTTCTCAGCTAAAACATATCCCTCAACACAACATCCAAACGTTTCTTGAACCCCCCCATGGTCGGTGACTCCACCACCTCCCTGGGCAGTGCATTCCAGTGCCTGACTACCCTTTCCGAGAAGTAA
>JAAGAY010146539.1:20256-36530 GCA_011801015.1 Ardeotis arabs
GACCAACAAGTAATTAGAGAATAAAATGTTCTGCCCACAGATTAGAGGTACCTAGTTATCAGAGTCTGCCTTTAGCTTCTCACCTCCCATCTCTGACACTCTTCAGATGGCTATTTAACGAGTTTGGCTTTGCCTGGAAGCATTCCCAGAGGCCAAGAGACTCAAGATACTCAGTACTTGCTGTTGTTAACAAGGACAGTGTCAGCTGCTGTATTTAGGCTGGTTTTGCCTGGAGGAGGAACTCAAAACAGGAAAGGTGAGTGAACAGACTCTAAATACATATTTCCTATGAAAATTATCTTCAGAATGCACTGATAAGGTCATTGAGGAGTTGGGAAAGTTCTTGGGCACTCTTACCTGGCAGAAATATATTTTTTTTGTTATTTTCTTCTAGGAATATTGCTGTACATGTTATTGTCACCTAGAACAGTCACCCAGTCTTGGTTGATTGACACAATTCACTATCCTTCACCCTAAATCAAGGATTTTTATGGCCATCTGTCCCTGAGGCTTTATTAGAACTTGCCTCTCCAGGTGAGTCCTTGAGGAAAGGAGTGGAAGTGTCACTGCAGCCATGGCAGTCCAAGGGAAGACAAGACTTCTAAGGAGTCATTTTTCTTTAGGCAATCTGGTAGAGTTAGAAAGATGAGACACTTTTGATGCACCAAAGTTGTTCTGCTCTGAAGAAAACACATTTTTGTGTATTGAGCTTGACAGTTTTTACACAATGCTTTGAGTCTTCACATTTACTATCCTGGTTATGCAGAAGCAGCCATCAGCATCTTAGTCCTGCATTACTGTTCATATGAGCATGTTCTGGACTATAAAGAGGATGGTGAAGAATTCACATTTATCGTGCCTGAGTGACTTGAATGGTGTCCACACCCATGACAGGGAGGTTGGAACTAGATGATCTTTAAGGTCCCTTCCAACCCAAACAATTCTATGATTCTATGATTTTGTGATTTTCTGTTTAGAAGCATCTCCACTTGACTCAGCTTGGGATCTGACAGTCAAGCTGTGCATTTTCTGGCTCATACAGCTTTGCTGTTAAAAGTCCATTATATCAAATTCTGCTCACAATTAAACCATTGCAAATAAATTGTCCTCTGATTTTGCAAAGGAATAGCTGGGGAGGCAGCATTTGGTCCTGGAGTTGGAAAGCATTTAACAAAACTTTTGGTGACACATGAGCCAGAACAGAAATCAGCTTTTTCTCTCATACCTTTGTCAACACTAAGAGGTGAAAGAAAAAAAAAAAAGTGAAAATTTATTTTAGTACTAAATACATTGGATAAAAATACAGACAGGGAATAGATCAATTGAGTGAAAGGATGCAATTTTTTGACACTCACTTTTCAGAATAAAGACATTTTAAGAAAGACACAGGTGTGTACTGGAATAAAGAATTTTCTTTTATATATGAAGGTGAGTCAGACTGTCTTGGGACTTCATTTGCTTAACTGACAGGCAGAAAATAGGATTCTGACTAGTACTGCAGCTCCTCTAGATTCATATGGGAGTTGAAATTGAAAGTAATAATAAACTGTAATGTTAATCACTCCTTTATTAGAGCAGGGACTGAGGATCAAGGGGCCTACGATCTTTCTTTGACTCTTTCATTGAATCCTTAGCTGATCTGAAAAATATTAACTTAAATACCAGTTTGATGTTCACAGATTGGTACTACTTTGTCCTGACCCACAGTCAGGCCGTTTTGGCTCCCAGGCTAGCAGCCCAACATGGCTAGCAGCCCAACATGGTTAGCAGCCCAACATGGTTAGCAAAACTGGCCCATATGCCCATACAAGAACAGGGCACCTCTTCATGTTATTTTTCACATAAACACAATGCCAAGACATAGGACTACTGTATAGGAAGTGCAAAAGAGTGTTTCTAAGCACCTCCTTGTGTCTGAGAAAAACAACAGTCTCATCAGTCCCAACATTTTTTCCTATGGCAGCATCTCCGTTTCCTCTAGAAACATCTTCTGGATCAAATGTGATAGTCAGGACAAAAGTGCTGTACCATGTGGGGCACGTCTCCCACATTGCAAAGGAGGTCTAACCTTGTTAGAAATGAAAGGACTTTGTTCTCCTGGGATCCAAGGGACTGCAAGGTGACCCGCATCACTGAGGACAGTGGTTGAGCACCAATACATTGAGAAAAAGTTTGTCTTTCCATCACTGTTGTTTCCTGAGGCTGCAGCAGCACTGTGCATCGTGAGTGCTTTCAGAACAAATCTTTCAGCCAGGCATGAGTCCTAGTGTTATTTATCCCTCTCAAAAGTCTTTCCTAGCACTGTCAGCTAAGTCAGATATCCTATGCCTGTGCCTCTGAACAATAAGCAGTCAGTCTATCAGGTATGGCTGTGTTGCGGCTCCTAGAAAGCTGAGTGTGGTGGTATTACCAACTGCAAAATATGTCAGCTCATGCATTTTTTTCAAACTTGTGCAATTGTTAGGCTGACCCACATGCTAGTAAGATTTTCACAGAAAGGAAAGAAAACAAAAACATTTCAGAGAAATAACATAATTCTTTGTGCACTCAGCACTTATAAGCAATCTTTTTGCTTATTCAGACCTGCAAATTAGACCCTAAAACACTCTCAAGACATGATCTGAACTGAGACCAGAGGATGCTCATATTTTGATCCTGTTTCAGCTCGCTTGCAATCACAACCCAGCTGAACTCTTTTTTTTTTTTTTTGTAAAATTTAGGATTTCCATCAAAACCATATGTTCCATCTGATCCAAACTTTCCTGGATAAATAAATGTTCACTCTGTTCCATCCACTTAGTTATAATATACCAAACTATCTCTAATGGAAATGCTTTCACAGGCCATTTAGTAAAAATAATGTCCCAGTTCTCCTAGAGAGACATCGATCCTGTGTGTTAATACAGGAAATAGTGGCAAAAGTGACTCTGCCCTGGTCAATGGCTGTCCTTCCTGTGCGCTGTGGTGAGGTCTTAGGCAAAAAAGAGCTTAACAGAGATCATGAAAGCCAGGAAAAAGCCTCAGGTGGATTCTGCAGCCAACAATTTAGTGTAAACATGAGGAACATGGCAGGAGATTGTACATGGAGGTGTTTGGAAGGGAACATGAAGCAGCGTGGATCAACCGTGCAAAAGAGTGGGGCCACCACAGCAAGCAATAACAATAGGAATATTTGGAGGTAAAACATGCTGAAGCACAGCATTTTCCTACCTTGTTGGCAGTCCACCCTTTCCCCCACCTCAGGCAGGGAAGCCAGATGTCCCGGAAAAACAATTAATTAAATTGATGTAACAGAAGACAATTAATTCTGAATGGCAACATTTGGTACTGCTGTTGGTTGTGTTCACATCACAGACACCCTGCCCCACGGCAGCGGGAGGATTGCTGAGATCTCGTAGGCAACCAGGCAAGTGAAACAGTAAATGCAGCGTTCCCACTACACAGTTCACAAAACTGCACGTTCATGTGAATATACTCTCGTCCTTTGTTCCTCCAGCTCTCATAGTCTCCTCAAGAAATGGGTGACCATGTGCTGCTTCTGGCTGGGAAGTAAGAATCAGGAATCTACCGAAACAGTACTGGCATAATTGGGGGCTGTATTTTTGACTGGTAGACAATGTTTGGGATGGCTTCATCAGCACCTAGCCAAAATTATTTGGGTATGAATAAACAAATGCTCATTATTTTAGGAAGAATGTGACAGTCCTTTGTGGGGAAAAAAAAAATAATTATTCCAGTTTCGCTTTATTAAGGAGAGATTGTGGCTTTTATGGCCATACCTGATGTCAATGCTCTTTAGCCTGCGATAGAGCTGACCATGGCATTTTTTGAGTAGACCTGTGAAAATATTTTTTTTATTCCCTTAGGCTTCCAACATAAACAGATTCTGCTTAACTGTGTTTATATCATTTCATAATACGCAGAACTGAGAACCTTAGAAGAGGACAACAGTATATTCTAGGCATCAAATTAAAATCATATTATATTAAAAAAGAAAGGAAGAGGACATATACCTTTTGCTCTATTTCAAGTGTAGATGACTATAGTCCACTTGCTATTGCTGGCAGCTTTTTTTATTTGCAATATTTAAAAAGGCTATTAAGAGGTTTTGCAGACAAGCGCAGACCATTTCCCAGAGTCCCCAGAAGAGCTCCAGTGAGAAGCAGGGCACTGGCTCTGCCAGTGGTGGGCAGCAAGTCTGCCTGTGAAGGCAGGGCATTGCTGGCCCTGTGTGCCTGATGTCTTGCTCCTGGGAGAGGCAGAGTCTCTGTGGTGATGGTTTTACTGCGCTCTGAGCCCATGGGAGCTGGTGAGGGATTTGCCTCTGGTGAGACAGCACCTCTTATCCCACAGCTCCCAATGACTTATGGCAACAGCAGGAGTCGGGAAGGTAGTTGGAGCTGGAAATCCATGAACTTGCACTCCAGGGAGGCAAAATACTCCCAGTCAGGTTTAGCAGGAAGGGCTTGGGTGAACCTAAAGAGATAAAAATTATGTTATTCTTTTTGCAGCTCTTCATGTTGCTCCCTTACCACATTTAAAATGTTTCAGAGCCCCACGTGGACCTGATATTTTCCAGAGTCTGAGCTGATCAGTACATACTTGATCTGAGGCATGGAGAGTAGGATGAACGTTAGTTGGTCATGCATAATTCTGAGTGATAGTCAAGACCCAAGCTGCCCGTGGTGGGTCACAGGAGAACTTTACAATAGACCATCTTGGCAAGAACAGGGTGAGGTAACAAGGGAAATATAAGCCAGACTGTACATAGGCTCTCAGGGAAGAAGTCTAGGAGGCACACAGGTGGTTGAGACCTCTTAGAACAGTTAGGAACAGAGAAGAAAGTAGAGAACAGCTTTATACAGTTATATCCATCCTTGGAGGGAGCTCTTCCCCTCTAACTTCTAACTTCATCTTTGTTCCCTGCCTCCAGTGGGACGCAGTAAAGCTCAGTGACCAGCAGTGAGAGAGGGCACAGCCTCTGCACCCTGCTCTGAAAGTCTTGAGCCCTGCCAGCTGCAGCCTCTCCTCATACGCAGTCTGAGCATCCACTCTCCTGCCTTGTCCCCACTCCCAGAACTGCTCCATTAAAACAGGCATTTGCAAAACCCTGTCTGCTGAAAGTACGTGAATTGATCTCTCTGCACAATATGTCTTAAGGCCAATAAAAATGAGTTTTCCCATTCTGCAAAGAAGGAAAAGAAATGAAATGAAAATTGTTAAGTGACTTGCTCAAGACCAAAGAGGGAGCTCATACTGGAACCTGGAAGAGATGATGGAAATCATGCTGTGCACTTCTCAGGATTAATCCTTTCTGGAGGACCCACAAGTCTCATGAGGCTCTTCTGCTCAGAGAGGGATAATCACAGCTTCAGCTGAGGCAGAAATGTTCAGTGACATTTCTCTCAGTACTGAGGCCTCAAACCTACTCAGGTTGTCTGAAAAACAGCCGAACTTAAAAACAAAGGGAGCTCAGCTTCTCACAGAACACAAAATCCAGCCCCAGACACCTCCAGAGAGGCCATGAACTAAATGTGGTCTTGAGAGGAAACAATGACAGGTTTTTAATCTAAGGCTTTTCTTTTACCAGACCCCAAAATGCTGGTTTAAGGTTGATAAATTGAAGATCAGAACATATACAGAGTTTTCAACACATTATTCAGTCACGGTGTATTGAAGGATTTGTTAAATAAAGAATTAAATGCATTTTTAGAAAATATGTAATGTCTTAGAGCCACTCTGGAGTTGGAACAAAACATGTTTTCTTTATTTAAAATGTAATTTTTATGGATGCATTAGACTTGCAGCCAGAGAAAACATTTTTAACTGCTGAGGTTTTACAGTCACTCTAGGGTTAGGAAAGAAAGCTGAAAAAATATTCTGCCTGGCAGATTTTTTAACGCTTCATTTAAAAGTAAAATAATTTAAAAAAAAATTAACCCTTCCACCTGTACTATAGTTCATCCAGGTGAAAGAGACACCTTTTGTTTCATCCGTCCCTGCTGCAATGTTTCCATCTTGCACTTTCTACGCTGTGGACAGTGCCAATCTCCTAGTCTTATCCTAGGTCATACGCAGATCACTCTTAAAATCAGCGATGAAGATTTGGTTTGGTTTATCTTCAGTCCTTAGTCTGGAACTACAGATCGTGTGCTGAATTCTTAGTACAGCCTTTTGTAAAGTACCTGGAGACGTCCTGGCATGATGAGGTGCCAGACAACTTTGGTGTGATATTACTAGGTATGTAGAAGTTGTCAGTCTGCACACGTTTAGGAAGATGATACTTATTTTCAGACACTAGTTCATGAAGTGAAATTTTGCCATTTTGAAAAAAAAGGAGAAGAAGCAATGGGCTACCATGCAAATTTCATTCCTTTTGTTAATCTTAAGTGTGCCAGTGGAGTCAATTATTATAATTTATTTTGCATGGTCAAAAATGCCCCATTGCTACTACAGCACTTTGCCTCCAAATTTAGAGGAAAATGAAAAACACTAGCAACAAGCACTTGGTTGTGGTAGGAAGGAAAGCAAGTGATGAAAAGAAAATCCCCTGACGATGTCAGTGTCAAATACCTGAGGATTACATGTCAAAGATCAGCTCTTATCAGCTCTGAGGAGTTGTCCTGCAGGGGTGCTTTAGGAGACAACCATAACTGCCAAACAAATGCTCATTGTTATCCCTAGGAGCTCACATGATTAGAAGTCCACATAGACCAGGGAAAGAAATGAGGCAGCCACACAAATAGTTTGGGAGAGATGGATAATTTAAGGAAAGAAAGGAAGGTGAGGGTGAGGAGGGGCCCAGATGGGTAACGGTCTTTAAAATAACGGGAAAGGGTGGAATATAGAAAGACAAGCCATGGGAAAGATTTACTGAGAGTGAAGACAACCAGAGAAACCAAAGGTGTATGGCTTTCCCCGCAGAATTTTTAGAGAATGGTCAGAAGAGGATGAGGTTCATTGTGGGAGCACAAGGGGAAGTGGGAGACCCATGGGTTTCACTTACAGCGTGACTGCTGCCCTGACTGAAGACCTGCTGCAAAAGCTGAATCCAGGACCTAGAGGAACTGGCAGCCTGGATCATGGAGATGCTGTAAGTAGTTCCTAGGAAAAAATATGAAAATTTATAGGCAATAATATGGGAGAAAAGAAGGGAAACAGAGATTTAAAAGCAGTAACAGTGAAGGGACAAGGACAACGTCCTTTTGGGGCTACATACAAATGTTGTCTCCTTTGCAGTTTAAGTGCCAGAACTGCTCAGATTTTCTTCATGGTTCTCACACCTATTCTGCTCATGAGACAACACTTTAATATCACCAGATGTAACCCAGATGGTACGTATTAATTTATATATGGATGCTGGAAAATACATATATATTTTCCATTTGAAGTCTTTTAAGTATGATTTTTATATTCATTTGAAAATTGTTCATTTTTATTTGAGCCATAAGGCAGCCAAAATACAGCTCCCAGGTGAATGAACATTTATCTGTTCTACCCTGAATGATTCCAGGTTTCTGTGAGACTACTTTTGAAGGTGTGTGCTCATTTCATTTCAGAAATGATTCTCACTGGCTCAACAACAATGTGTTACTGTCAGACGTCCGTTATTATGCTGAATGGAAATGCTGGGGAGATAAATTTAGAACATCTTTCATCTCATTTTCAATATTAACAACTGTTCTATAGACTTGCCAGTAGACCCAAGTGTGTGACAAAGTAGAATTTCTTGATTTAAGCATTTAATTATTTTTCTGTGTCAAACTTGATTTAATAAGTAATGATAATTGGAGTTGGACATGATCTTTAGATAATCAAGCAATCGAGCTCGCTCATCCAACAGAGCAGGAATAAGAAGTGGTGGTGGTGTTTGTCATAATAATCTATGCAACATAAACACCAGTATTTCCCCAGTGTTTGGAATCACTGAGAAAAGGTGATGAAAAAAAGAAAATATACAACAACTACATGTAGAATATCAAAACTGTATTAAATAACAAACTATGCCTCTTGGTTGGTAGCTGCCAGTTCCTTCCATCTCTCCACTCCATTTCTTGCCCTCTGCTTCCATTCCAAAGTGGAAACCATTTCCACAATCTTTGTGGCCCTTCTCTGGACTGACTCCAACAGGTCCACATCCTTCTTATGTTGGAGGCTCCAGAGCTGGATGCAGTACTCCAGGTGGGGTCTCACAAGAGCAGAGTAGAGGGGCAGAATCACCTCCCTCAACCTGCTGGCCACGCTTCTTTTGATGCAGCCCAGAATGCGGTTGGCTTTCTGGGCTACAATTGTGCACTGCCAGCTCATGTTGAGCCCTGCACTGCCAAGGCCTTCTCCTCAGGGCTGCGCTCGATCCATTCTCAGCCCAGCCGGTATTTATGCTTGGGATTGCCCCGACCCAGGTGCAGGACCTTGCACTTGGCCTTGTTGAACTTCATGAGGTTTGCACGAGCCCACCTCTCCAGCCTATCAAGTTCCCTCTGGGTGGTATCCCTTCCCTCCAGCATGTCGACCACACCACATAGCTTGGTGTCAGTAGTAAACTTGCTGAAGGTGCTCTCAATCTCATTCTTCTTGTTGCCAGCAAAGATGTTAAACAGCGTCAGTATTGTTTTTTATTAAAAAAAACAGTAAACTGTGCATGTGATTAGTATGATTGCATTAGGAGGAGAGGAGGCTCCGGGGAGACCTTATAGCGGTCTTCCAGTACCTCAAGGGGGCCTACAAGAAAGACGGGGAGAGGCTGTTCAGTAGGGCCTGTTGTGATAGGACGAGGGGTAATGGTTTTAAAATAGAGGGGAGTAGATTTAGGTTAGATATTAGGAAAAAAATTTTTACAATGAGGGTTGTAGAACACTGGAACAGGTTGTCCAGGGAGGTGGTGGAAGCCCCATCCCTGGAAACGTTCAAGGCCAGGCTGGATGAGGCTCTGAGCAACCTGATCTAGTGGGGGATGTCCCTGCTCCTTGCAGGGGGGTTGGACTAGATGACCTTTGAAGGTCCCTTCCAACTCTAACCATTCTATGATTCTGTGATTCTATACTTGAAGCCTAATGGGTGTAAACTCTCTCTCACCTTTTATATTTCAGAGCACAGACCAAGTGCTTCTGTAGATAGGCAAAGGATAAAGAACAACGCAGCTGGGAGGGCTATGGCTATTTCTAGCTCTGGGACTAATTAGCTTACATAACCTTGAGCAAACCAATTTTATCTATATTTGTCTTACTTTCACCATGTGTGAAAATGAGGCAATGATGTTTATTCACCTTTTAAATGCATTTGAAATCCCCCGATGCAGGTAACAATTCAGATCTATCCAAATACTATTTCTTAGAAGCTCATCCATATATAACTCAACCGCTAGAAGGGTTAAAGTTTTAAGCAAAAAGCCACATCACAGTAAGAGTGATAAATTATAGTCTATCAGACTTAGGAAAACAGTTCAGTAAATACAGTAAAAATAGATCTGTTTATATACGGGATAAAATTTGGCTACTACTTTCAAACTAGAAGTTAATGTATGCCATATTACTGCAGAGACTCCCTCAAACTGTTTTTAAATACTATAACAGTTACATAAAACTTAATGGCAAGTTAAACAGATCACACCAGCAGGCCCTCTGCTTACTGCAAGTATATGGCACAGAGTTCATAGGTTACTTGAGACTCATTCTCCCAGCCAAACGAGTCAAACAATAACACTTTGAGGTGCTGAAACACTTTTCCTTGGATTTCAGCAGAAGCAGATGTGGGGCTGACTACACACTGAACAAAAAGAATATTTTGAAAAGAGGATGGCAGCAAAACCACAAGCTCAGCTTGCAGTTTGTCTGTAATCATCCTTGCCTTTCACCTTGACACTAGCTTTCTAATATTACCCTCTTCATCTGAAGATCAGTGCAAAGCTTCAATAAATCGGAAGCTCATTTCTTCATGTGTGCTTCAGATTCCTTTGCTAAACAAACTGGTGCAGTGTTTCAATCTTCCTTTTAGTTTGGGGTGTAAGTTCTGAGTCATCATCATTTAATTTTCTCCAAGCCTCCAGCTCGTGTTTTCTGTTTTTCTTCCTGGATGTGTCATAACAACTGAATTGTACTACCCCAGGAAAATGGTAAAGCCCAGCAGACATCTGCCAGCAACAAAATACTGTGCTCTCACTCTAATTCCTCACACATTCCACTTTTCACACCACTTTCCTTGCATCCTCTCAATAAAGCGGCAGAGCCTAGTAAGCAATTTCTTTTCATTCTCCACAACATTCTGCCAACGCTAACACAGCAATGAGGCAATAAATCAAAAGTCACCTCAGAGAAAAGTGCACTTGCCTTGTGTGCTCTTTTCCTAGCCCTGTTTCTATCAGTATTCCCATGAGGTTAACTTCCCTGAAGCCAGTGACTTCCCTGTAGGTAGGATATCTGTCAGTTCTCGGTCAATACTATGTCAATGAACTTTGAAGGTATCATTTTTCAGAATTGCTAAGTAATTTTGATTTGGGAAAATCAGTTGAGAAAAGTTCTACTCTTTCAAATTTCAGAGAAACTCTGTTCAAAAGTTTCCAGTATTGTTAAGGCAGGACAAATAAGGAAAAAATCCCTTAGTCTGAGCTTTGAGATATCCATTAGTAATTTAAAGGAGCCAATACTCTAGTGTATTTCTTTTAAAAACAATTATTATACATCAGAATTGCATGCAGAAGAAAAGAAGGTGAGAATTAGCAGTAAGAGAAAGGTGTTACAAGTAAGGCAGAAAAATTTCATCCAGAAAGATCTAAAAATGGTGAATCGAAAGAAAACATAATTTAAGACAGAAGAGCCTTTAAAAGTTGCTAATAAAGTTCTGTATTTGGCAGCTACCTTACCTGAACTAGGACTTTGATTCTTTTGAGGGTGAATCATGTTTGAACCAGGTTTCAAGGACAGTTCTCCTCTCACAAATGCACAGCACATGCAATTGCGTCCAATTTTTCGTACCAAATCTGGGTTGGGCAGTGACTGCACCATGTACTAGAAACTGCATGTCAGTGGATAGCTATATAAGTATCAAAGTTGCAGTTCTGGTTAGCACAGACTGTGAAGAAGACTGTGAAGCATTTCTATAGAAATACTCACACCAGATCACCAAACCACAAAGTAGCCACATTTCGTTTAGCTTCAAGCTCAGTAGAGTCCAAGAAAAAATGTTTTTAAGAGAAACCTCACCTCAATGTTCAGATGGTGAAATGTCGATATCAGACAGCAGGTTCGGTTATGGTAGCAGGAACAAGTGATAGCAGCCTTTCTAAAGAGCAGGAGAGTTACCAGATGACAACTCCTTGAAATTATGAGGGGGGTATAAAAAGAAAAACACTTGTGGCAGTTCAACTCTTCAGATAACTGGACTGATAAATACTAATACTGGACTGATAAATACCTATACCTACCTTTACTGATAAATACCTCAGAACCTTGGAAATTTGCAATTTTTAGGTGAATTTTCATGTGTAGGACACAAGTGCTCATATCTGAACCAAAGTAATTTCCTTTTTGTCTCCTTGCCTCCAACCCAAATTCCACCTTCACACCACAGAAGCACAAGGGTTATTCAACAAAACAGCTATACACCTCAGAGAAGAGGGGGTTACATTTTAACAGGGGCAAAATAATGTGGCTTCTAGTCTTATTGTTGGAAATGACTCAATGGTTTTAGCTGCACCTTTCTCTCTCACATTCCTTTACAAGAAGAAAACAAAAAACCTCCAAAACTTGTCAAAGATGCACAATACACAAAACCTGAAATGCAGACAGTTACGGTTTGGTTAAGTTATAACAATGTTAAGTCAGAGATTAATATCAGAATGTGTCAGGCAATCTGAAGTTTAGGTGTTGTTACCTGCTCCAACTCTTTGAGTCAATGGCAATATTACGGTGCCGAACAATCACAATGTATATGCATGATTACCAAACTTTTGTTCTGCTGCTCAGTTGATAGTGTTACGGGATATTTAGTTTGCTTTTGCAGAAGTATTTAATTTTCAAACACTTATATGCACTTTGCGCAATAAGATAGGATTAATTGTTCTTTAGGGATTGGGCTGCCCCTCACCGATTCCGGCTTGAGCTATACCAGATGCCATACAGCCCATCCAGAAGAGCTAACTCTTAATCTTTCTTCTTCTACATACGCTAAATATGACTTTATATAATTGTGCCAGAGCACTGAGACAATAATGAATGAATGGTCCACGAAGAACTCTGGAGAGGTTTCAGCAATTTCTGCGAGGAAATGAGTCAAAATGAATCTGAGCAAGATACAGGACATGGTGCAATAATGTCTGCTTTCTTCTGAATAAAAAGAAAGAACAAGTGTCTTATCACTGATATTTTATCCTGAGCCAGCATGGTGTCTAATGTGAAAATTTACAATGTGAAATAATAAATTAGGAAAGTCTGTTCTATTAGAAAACAAAAATAGTACTCAATAATTACTACCAGCTTCAACACTAAAATGTTAACAATATGTTTGAATTTTTAAGACTACATTTCTTAGGAATTTTACAACATATCACTTTGAAAGACCCTGTAGATACTTGGCAGATGTGATACAGTGGTAGAGGAACACTGCAGCAGACAGCTTATTTATCCTTAGATCACCCCACTCTCTTTCTCTCAAGCCAGAGAAATTATTTCTGAATTTCCTAACGATCTTGCAAGATAAACATTGAAAATTAGTAGAGCTAGAAATTACTATATTAAAAGGAGTATTATATTTTTTAATTCTAGTGCTAAGAACATAAACCTTTCCTAAGTCCTGCTTATCAGCACAATGACGTCATCTTGGAGTAGGGGAAAAGATAATCTTCCCTGTTGCTGTGTTATTGAAGAACGGCAAGGAGTTCTGATAAATATACTGCTCATCATGCATGTAAATTTAATTACAAACAATACTAAACAGTCTTTTACATAGGATGGAACATGTGGATTTTAAAAGCCATGTGTTGTTTTCTATATTTCTAGTATCTTTTCTCCTACAATACAGCAACATTTTCCAAGCATTTTTTCAATGCTTCCTCTCTGGTTTTTTTGCCTTCACTCCACCAGCTGTCACTCCAGTGACATTTCCCAAGCATGAAGCTGACAAAGAGCAGAGTAGGGCTTAAGTGCTTAAGCTATGGAGATCAGTAGCAATATTTTAAAATATCAACATAACTCAGTGTTTTGGGTACAATTTCTGATATTGTTACTTGAATGGACAAGACTGTTTACTAGACAACCCCTTACACTGAACACAGTTCAGTTATCTTAGAAACTTAAAAGGTTACTAAGCTACAGCACACAGCTATTTTGTCTGTAAATTCCTTGTTTTTCTACCATGCTACTTCATTTAAACTAGAAATGAAAAAGTCTAGCCTGATTAATACTAAGAAATTTCTGTATAAAAAAATTTAGGAAGCTATAAATAATGCAGAAAAGAGGCCAAAGGAAAGAGTACAGGATGGATATTTAAGAAGTGTTTTATACCCTGATTTGCACATCTTCTCTACCAATTTATTTTTCAAATTCCAAAACTGCATTTACAGGTCAAAATTATCTGAAATTCTAGCCTAAAAAAGGTCAAGAGGACTTGTCACATAGGGTTGCCTTCCTCCAACAGTTAAGCTTTCTTCTCACTTCCTCGTTCTTGTCTATTATTTGAGCCACTGTACTCCAAGATCCAAATTGTGACAGGAAAAACTACTGCAACATACAGAGCTAGCATAAGCATTTTCTTGAACCTGTAAAAATACTGGTCCCAGTACTGAAATTGGATTAACTCAGCCACTCCAACAGCAGAAAGAGAAGTTGACACGATTTTCAATAGCCTCCAAAAAAAATCTTACCTATTGACCATAATTTTAGGAAGCATTCAAGGGAAGATTTCTAGTTGGTCAGCTGGCTTGATTACGGCATTTACCATTCCCATGTGTATCTATAAACCAAACAGGGAGCAAATCTTAACTTCTCTTTGTGCAGAAATAGTTCCATAGCATTTCTATTCTTCCCACATGATGCAGTAAGGAGGGAAAGTTATCACAAGCCTCTCTGATGTCACTGCTTGTGAGGTGATAATATCATGACGCACAGAAGCAATTTCTGAGAAGGAAAAGACACAGCGAGTCTGTTCCGTTCTATGATGTGGACATACCCTTGCGCTGCAGCAGGTTTGTGCTGCTCTGACTTGTAGGTGCTGCCACCATGCTAATCAAGGGTGAAGGAGCCCTCTAGTGCAAAAAAAGCAACTGAACCTACCGCCCAAATCTTGCACACAAGTGACACAGCAAAGCAATGACTGCAATGCCAC
The DNA here is from genome assembly GCA_011801015.1 of Ardeotis arabs. Classification (NCBI taxonomy): domain Eukaryota; kingdom Metazoa; phylum Chordata; class Aves; order Otidiformes; family Otididae; genus Ardeotis; species Ardeotis arabs. The sequence continues at coordinate 34,573 of JAAGAY010146539.1, forward strand.
TGTCAGACTCCAGGTATTTGAGCAACACAGGCTGGACAGAGGTTTCAACAACTATAAAACCTCTTGGATCTCAACACAACAGAAAAAAAAGGTGTATATACAAAAGGTGTATACACTTACAGCTAGTCTTAATGGGTATTATGAATAATGTGATTTCAGGGCTAATGTGTGACTGGACGTAAAACCGGTCTTAATTGAAAAAGGAATCAAAAACTTGGGAATTACGAAGAAATAAACTACTGTCCCTGTTGGCTAAATACTTTGGTTACATTTTTAGTAGACCTTGACCTTAAGAACAATTGATAAAAAGAATTTAAAGGACAGAAAGCATTTTTGTAGACTCTGTGTACCAGGGTAAATTTTATCTATTATGTGCTGATCACTGAAATCTTCCAGGGGTGTAGCCAGTTTGATCTATAATATAAATAATACCCAAGAAAGAAATTCCAGTGCTTTGATCTATTTGCTAGTGATACAGCTTCGTTACAACATATGCCTCATATGATACAGAAAAGAATTTCTATATGTATCACTACAGCATGTAATTAATGTAATATTCCCATAAGCTATACAGTTGAAGACACAAGAAGCCATTGGAGAGGCAGCATGTGCCTCCGTGGTACTTGTAGTTATCTACGAAGATGCTGCATAGTAGCACACAAGTAGAGACAGACAAGTAAAGAGAGAAAAATGGAGATTCAGTCCCACACAGGTCAATAATATGCAACTATTTCCTGCATGAAAACTTTTGGTTTATGCTTTGTATCACTAAGACTAGAAAAATACAGCAAGGATGATGCTTATGTTGATTGTGTTTTCTTGTCACTAATTCTAAAAGAGATATACATTAAATTCATCTGGTCTGCAAACAATATTGTGCTGATGTTGTATAGAGAAAACTGTATGCAATAGTTTGGTTTTGTGTTTTTAATCTTTAGAGTGATCACAGTTGATTGCATAGCAGTTTTATGATGCTGGATGGAAAGTCAAAACAATTATGAAGTTTAAATTGACAACAACTTATTTAATGCCCTGCTGTCTAACTGCTAGAGGGATAAACAAAGAATACCTAGAATGCTGGAATGAGTTTAGGAAATTAATTAGAAAAGTTATGAAGTGATATTAGAAGAAGACAAGAAGTAATGCATGAGAGGCATAAGCAACTGACAGATGAGGAGAGATTGCAAATAACTACACAAAATCACAAGAGATGCAGTTCAGATAATCATTTAGAAGCAAAGAAGAGAAAACTCAGACCCATTTTAGACAAAAAGAGTTGTGAAAGTGACTTCATTTTACTTCCATTTAGGATTTTATCCTGGATGCTGATCGGAAACTTTTCTGAATTCCACAGATGGGTAAAATGAGTTCTGCAAAATGAAGTGTCATCCTGGTTAAGGCTCTTACACTGGAAATCTTATATGAGCAGCCACTCTCACTAAACTTGCTGGACTTCTCACTTCCGGACAGGCTGCACAGCCTCCTTGGGTTATTTTGGCACCTCCTTTTCTGGCAAGCAAAGAGGAGTTCAGAGGAATGCAAAATGAAAAACAAGGGGAAAAAAAATAATCCAACTTTCCCAAACCACAGAAAACTTTCATTTGGTATACATTTTAACCAAAGGTTCAGTGAGAGCAATGGTCATATTTTATCCAAAAATCACTCTCAATGGAAAGAACTCTAAAAAGATTTGGTACAGAAAGACTAAGAGAAAGAAATACTGTACCGCTGGCATCTACATCCACACTCAAAGTGCAGAAATGCTAAAAGTGCAGGAGGTTGAAAGCATTATCACAATTATGCAATAGCACTTTTAGGAGGCAGAGTCAGAGAAAACTGCAGAGATTATTCAATTTTTAAATGACATTTGATTGCCTAATGACAAAGTTAATTTGGATATGTTATAAAAAAAAAAAAAAAAAAAAAAAAAAAAAACCCAAAAATTTTTAAAAAAAAAA
>JAAGAY010146539.1:47771-69702 GCA_011801015.1 Ardeotis arabs
ACTAATGAAATCATAAATCACTGGGGGAAAAAAAAAAAAAAAAAAAAGAAGAGTGTAAGAGTTCTATGAATGAAAATGTCAACCTTTGCTGGAGCTGAGTAAAAAAGGCAAAACATTTGCCAATCAAATTGTTTCTACAGATGCCCAGTGCAAACACAAACCACAGGAAAGACCATGTTATGTCAGTGCCATTTCCTGTCTTGTGCAAAGCTATAGAATAGAAAATCTTCAGTTTTTATCTGTTCCATCTTCCTACTTTTGCTGCATTTCATTGCTTACTTTGTTACCTTATTTCCTGCTTCCCACTAGTTGTTGAGCTTGCAGATCTTACAGCCCATGCACTGGTATACAGTATTTATTTCCCCTTTGGAATACACTCTGATTTCATATAGTGGCTCAGTGTAGCCTTTTTGATTAGAAAATACTTGCCTACAACACAGGCATGATCTATGATTCTTAAACACCAGTTACCTCAGTCAGCTTAAGAATCAGTTTTCACCCGAAAGCTAAAGGGCAAATTTCCTTTGCAAGGTTTCTAAATGCCAGATATCAACTTCCTCCCTCTCCATTTTCAGTGCCAAGACAGTTCAAGAAAATCTCTTAATAATACTTGTCTGAGAAGACATAATTTTGTTCAAGTGCTTAAATAGCAACCACCCATAGACAGAGATCAAAGCTGGCCATTTCCAGGAATATGTTTTGAAGCCGTATCTGAGAACAGGGTCTGAGAATAGACGGACACAGGCAGCCTCTACAACTGTCATTTGGGGATTCAGTTAAAATAATGCAACTTAGTATGATTGCTGCCGAGATCTTTGCATTTTCTTTCTAACGTAAAAACTTTCCATTTGTGTTTTGAATAGGTAAGCCTACAGGGTATGGATCCAGCAGTAGACGCTTACACCACAAGGGAATAGTGGATGAATGCTGCTTCCAGAGTTGTGACCTGAGGAGGCTGGAGATGTATTGTGCTCCAATAAAGCCGCCTAAATCTGCACGCTCTGTACGTGCTCAGCGCCACACTGATATGCCAAAAGCACAAAAGGTAGGCCAGGTCAAAAAAAAAAACAAACAACAACAAAACCCAAACAGCTCTACCTATTTTAGGGAAGGAAAAATCTGCTGTCAAGACTGGTAACATAGCAAACTGATGTGTTCTGCCTACTAGGTACACTGAAATTTAATGGGGTTTTGGAAAATAGTGTCCATGGTAGAAAATAAGTAGGAAATGCTGTGTTCTACCTCATCTGTTAGAACACTGAATAAAACCTGGAATTGCTAAGTTAGTAGTTGAGGCTTTATCATGCTACTGGGTAGTAAATGACAAGTATTCACATTATCCAATCAGAAATAGTACCTAAGACTTCTTTCAAAACAGAAACCAAACACTGAATATTTAACAACCGATCTATCCAGAACCTCCTCACTCATCCTTCCTTGTCAGGAAGGGGCAGAGTGATCAAGAGGGAAAACACAGTTCTTCTGCTATTCATTTTACATGTAAATGAACAAATTATTTTTTTCTTTCCTCATTATTTTGGCTTTTTTTTTTTAATTTATCAGAACTAAATTAACTGGATAGCCACTGCCATCGTTACATACTTAATTTTAACTATTTAATGTTTAATATATATGTTCTCCAAGCACTTCACATATTCATTGGTATTATTTGTATAGCTGTGGAGTCCAGAGTATCCAGATTTTTGTTCCTGTCATACTAGATATACTCTACATATATGCAGTTAAATCTCTCTCCTCAATAGAGCTTATAGTTCAGAAAACCGATATTAGACTGGGCTGCCATTAAGCTCATGTCCAACTGTCTCTCCTGTTTGAATTCTGAACATCTGTTTTACATGTTATCTGTCATCTGCTGTAAGCCTCTTGTGATATATTTTATTGCTGTTGACCCTGTCTGTCCTACACATGCATTGGCCCCACCCCTGCAGTTATCTGGAAACGTTTTCTTGTAAGAAATGGAACTGCATGAAATCCTGAGATTTCATTGGAAGTCAGTAAACCAGCACCACATACTAATTTCCTTAATATCATCTTTATGAAAAGAACAATTGCAATCGTTCCAGCATCCATTTCTTTTCTATAAGTCAATCCATGGACTGGAATCCTTTCATCCCTTCTTCAAGAGCTCTCAACTTTTTTAAGTAATGGCTGTATGATTCTTCCTGGGAAGTATTACCTTAGCCGTGAACATCTGAAAAGGCACACACGACAACAAGTGAAGTCGTTTTCAGGTAGAGCTCAACTATAGACAACAAAACCCTGTGGTTTATTCCTGTCTGGGCGCACATATATTTCAAACTTGTGGGAAAATAAGAAAACAGGTTTGGCCAGAAATCTGGGTGCTCCTTCCCATGGTCGTTGCTAAGGTGATGGGTAAAACATTCTGTAACTTCAAGTAAAAGGAGACAAGATACCTGCCAGCTCTCTGATGGATCTCAACACCACTTTCCTTGGGCCAAGGAATTATGTCATTCGTTAGGCAGCTGTCCTCTTCCCAGCTCAAAAGATAGGCAGGAAAACACTGTTCTTACAAACAGGAAGGAACAGAAGAAAGGCTTTGCAACTTGCAGCAGCAGCAAATGAGGTGGTTTTCAAGAGGGGATACTGGAAGAAGAAAAAAATTAGAGGGAGTATGTAAAAATTGAGAGAACATAGCTGCAGAAGAAATCATCTCAGAAATTAAAAGGAGGAAAAAAATCAAGAGGTGGAAAGGGCAGTAAAAAGACAATGAAGAGCAGAGGAAATGAAGGGGGAGGGAATCAGATCAAAAAGGCTGAGAAGATAAGAAGTGTTGAAGAACTGAACAAACCACGGTACATCACACAGAAAAGACAGAATTTTGAGGAAAGGGGAGAGAAAATAAAATTAGAGAAAAAATTAATATTAAATAAAACAACATCTTTTAAAAATGTATGGGAAAAGGAGAAGAGAGGTGAACAGAAGCAGAAAAATCAAATGTTTCTTGATAGGAACTTGGTGATAAAATAATATAAATCTGATGGGAAAAACAAACTGAAATTTTCATTAATATCTGTGGATGGAGAAAATCAGACTGAGGAAACAAAAATATAGAAGGGTTAGAAGAAACTATTATTCAGATTTATGATAGATAAAAGGAAAATACAAGGAAGATAAAAGAAGGGAAATAGACGTCATTATAGAAAAACTCTATGTGAAAAATAATTATATCTTCTCATGTAATTATTTTTTCTTTCTTTTTTCTTTTTGCAGTCAGCTGAGCATGCCTCCATTAAAGAAAATGCTTTGTTCATACTTTCTTCTTTGGATAGGCTCCCTCAATGTGAATGTTTTTAGCTAATTCATAGTGTTGATATGACACTGATTTTAATTTAAAAATGAATTATACTAAAGTCAAATTAGTTTTCAGTTGAGCCATTTTTTTCTGCTTTAGAATATTTTTATCTCTTAATGTTATATGTTATAAATGAGATACACATCTTAAACATATAAACTGAATATATATATATGTAAGATGATATGTATTACCTCTTTAATATTTTCTTATTTAGATACAAGATTTAAGACAGGATTAAGTGGAACACATAAAATGTTGTACAGTTTCTCTTAGATTTCATACACAATCAGTTTCTTCTGCCTTTCATTCTTCTCATGTAGTTTTTATTTGGCATCTCCTCATAACCTTTTTAATAGACAAATCCAGCCTTTGGGTTTTGGTTTAAGTGGTTTTGTAAGTTGTCTACTTTCCCAATTTACTGAGCAGATTATTCCTCCTTTGCACAATTTGGTAGAATAACTTACTTCAATGAAGCAGGACTGCTCTGTTTACCGGTTATGTTAATATTGATCTTTAGTCATTAGGTTACAAACAAGTGTTGCTACACTACACGCATAAATCTGAATGATGAGGGCCAGGCACTGAATGATTAATGGGGAAATTTTGGGGCTGGAAACCCCAAAACGCCTATTTGTGGCTGTAAGGGCCAACATCAAGAACTAATTTTAATCCAATTACAGAGATGTTTCTTTTGTTTGCAGTTAATGAAAAAATATTTCTTTCTCTATAGGACCTTTACTCACAAATAAATATAAAAGTAAAAAATAAACACATTATTATTATATACTTAGGGGTATTATATAAGCAGCATACTTCACAGATTCATAAAAAAAAAAAAGAAATTAAGAAAGAAGGCAGTTAGAACACATTGTTGCCACAGCTGCTGTATACAATGGAGCATATACCCAACCTTAAGTCTAGCCTAATTTAGATGCCCAACTTCCACTACCTCTTTTTGCACTTAGCCCATGACAAAAATACCTTAAACTGGCACAGCCAATGAATGCAACAAACACGCATAACAGCTTGCAGAGAGAAATGAGGTATGCATCAGAGCACAGTGATAGCTGCAGACTAACCACTCTGAAGTCTTTAGTGAACAGATGGGATAACTCAGAGTACCTTTCCAACTGGTTTTCAGCACTGTAGACTTTGAGTAAGTTGTGAACTACAGTAATTTGTAGTTTCTATTAGTGCCCAGCAGTTAAACATCTTTCTCAGATATCTATCTAAAGGATACCAAACTCGCACCGGAGTGTGTCCCCTACTTAAAAAGAAATATCATCTCCCCTACTCCCTGAAATACTTCATATTTTTTGAGTCAAAGCCTACAGAGGTTACCTAACCTGTCTGGCTCAGCAGCTATGTCTGGGATGAAAAAAGTCTAGCTTGAGGGGCTTCTGGAGCTTTCTCCAATGTGAAACAATAAATATATCCAAGCTGAGGTACAGGAAATACACAGTGAAGTGGCAGTTCTGTTTTTAAATACTCAAATATGTCATAGAAGAAAACTTGTCTTCTTGGTGGCAACTGGACAATGGCTGGTCAATGAGAAAATGCTTTAGTTTTATACAAATAGTTTTTTCAATAGCCTTCACATGTTCCCATAACAATCACATCTGAAGCAGATTTTATACAAAACCAATATAGCTGGCTAAGATTTAGTAAGCCATTTAATTCATAGCTTTTGTTTCTGTTCCTCTGAACTTGATCTGCAAAGGTGAATTAGTCCCTTAAAATCTACACAGGTATCCATATAATCTACATTCAGTCAATCCGTGTCCTAGAATATATTGCCCCAATCATTCGGATTCTTCAGGACAAGAGCAGCTGACCAGAAGCATAGAAATTACATAAAATATGCAAGAACTGCAGTTAATGCAATTGGTTTACTCTAATAGGCTTCCTAAGGAAAGCTAGATGATTAAATTTTATTTTCAGTTTGGTGTTTAGATTAAAGAAATTTTAAAAATAATAATAATTCAGGACAAATGCTCTGGACTATTTAGGCAGAATTTATTTTCATTAGAAAATACTTGCCTACAACACAGGTGTGATCTATGATCCTTAAACACCAGCTACCTCAGTCAGCTTAAGAATCAGTTTTCATCCAAAAGTTAAAGGGCAAATTTCCTTTGCAAGGCTTCTAAATGCCAGATATCAACTTTATTTAATTTACTTTTATATACTTTTCTATTTATAATTATAAATATTATTATATTAATAATAAATATTAATTATAATTATTAATAAATATTAATTATAATTATTAACATTAATTCATTCTCTATATCTCTTTACTACACTGAATGAAAAAAAATGATGTTTTGAAAAGGGTAAATCAGAAGTTTCACATTGGAACTGTGAAGGGAATTAAAATTCTGTCCTCAGTGTACATGGTTCCATCTAGCTTTTCTTTCATTCATTTCTTTCTCTTCTGAGAAATGCTAATAAAAGTTTAGTCTGTTTACCCATAAGTGAATTAAGTTTTAACAGCAATTTGGAAAACTAGTGAATAGAACTTTGAAAAACAACTATTCTCTATTCAAGTAAAGGAAATTGAGCTATTTCCACAACAATTGTGTACGTGGGGGAAGGCTGTGACCTTTTTGAATGACACAGTGTCAGAGAACCAGTAGCACAAAGTTCTTATCAATTTAAGGCTACAAGGTACAGTGTAAATTATTACATGAATATGAACATTGGCAAGGCTGATTACATTCCAGCTTTGTTATTACGTTACTGATCACACTGCCCACAGGATTAAAAAGCTTTCAAAGAGACCACAGAGAGTTCGTAGCTAAGATATCATGCCCGTTACTACACACATTAGACCTTCCATTTATTACCAGTAAAGCAAGAGATCTTGTTATGCCAACATGAGGTTCAAATGTCCATCCTAACAGGATAAGAACACTGCTGCATGCTCCATCTTAGTTAAATGACCGTTACTGTCACTGAGGTAGTTATCCTTATTCATTAATGTTGCTCTGTCTCCAAAGATCCATACTTCAGGCAATAGGTTAGAATTCTGCGCTTCTCTGTTCCTGAACTGACTTATGCAAAGTCAGGCATTTTGCATCTCTCACCTTAAAATGCTTATCATCTTTGTCTGCATCTGAATATCGGCTCAGAGGATCTGATAATGAAACAAGCATCACAGATAACAATTTTGTTTCTACCTTTTTTTTTTACAAAGACTTGAGAAATAAGGCAAGCTTTTCTATACCAATGCAAGTGCAGGTCTGATAACCTGATACAGGCATTCACACTTTTTTTTTTCCAGTGGTCTCAACATTGCATACTTGAAAAAAATGTGTTATATTGGTCAAAGCATTTTCTGGCATACATGTTACAGCTGCCACCACCAGTACCACTTCTTTGTAGTTATTCATAAAATTGCTGATTCCAGAGGAACTGTTGTAAAAGCAACCTGCCATCTTCCCTCCATTTCAAAGCTAGCCTGTGCATTATGACAGCTCTTTTTCCATCTACATGTCAGTATTAAAAGCTGTAACTGAAACCCTGCTGCATCTTAGTATTTGCTTTATTTGGATGATAAAACCAGACAACAACAGTAGTGGAGAGAATTTATATTTCCATTTGGGAAACATATAGCAAATTTTGAATCTAAGTACAGTTTGAAAGCCACTGCAGTGCAAAATGTCTGTTGCTTTGTTACAAGGCTCTCACTGTCCATTTTATAGATTACGAGTGTGCAGCCTTTAAGAATGTATGACTTTCTGCAAATAAACTGTAGTGTGTAACTTTTCCAATATGCTGATAAACTCTCTTCAAAGAGGAGCACCGAAGGGCAGCACTGATGAGAATATTTTGCTTTGTTGCTATAAGGAAAAAAAACAGGGCAGATGAGTCGAGGAATTCCTATTTTCTTACTTTAGTGTTACCAATATAAGCATTTGTGGCATAAGGCACGATCCTTAACAGTGGCAGACTCCTTTGAAGTGCTGCAGTTATGATTTTCATGAAAAATCAGTGAAAATTTAAGGGTTCATCCAGAATAAGTACTTTGGGGTGAAAACTAAGGTACAACTTAGGGAAAACTAAAGACAAAATAGTAGTTTTGGAAAAGCTGGAAAAGAAACAAGCAACGAAACAGCAAAAATTATTTTTATTTATGGAGAAGCAGAATTCTGTTGACATTTCTGTTTCTGTATTCAATCCCTGCTAAGGAAGCTATTCTAAGCAGTAGTAGCAAAATTTGATGAAGACAAGCCAGTATCCTACTGAACTAAGCAAGGGAAAAGTGAGCAGGTGATTAATCTCTTCTTCCTCATTTAGTATTGCATTTTGGACTAGGAACATCTAGAATGGCAGATTCCTAACAAAGACATTTCTTCATTATGAATACTTTGCTATTAACAAATTTGGTTTGACAGTGATGATAAATCTCAGTTTGGCTCAATGTTTGTACTTGTGGGTGCTATAATTAATTTAACAATTGCTAGTACTGCTTGTTTTGGTTTTTTTTTAATACTCTGAAAATAATAATTCAACTTATATCCATCAGAACCCAATCCAAAACAAATGAAAATTAATAAGCTCTATGTGAGCTCAAGTTTTGTGATGCTTTGCCAGTTTCTGATTTATTTTATATTTAATAGATACTGAAGGCAAATGGAAAAGTTATGTATAGAACAGTATTTCATACAGGAAATCATATAAAAATCCCCACAAAACTACTGTAATGCACCAAATCAGCTTTCATTTTCTTTCTGTCCATCAGAAAAGCAGGCAAAAATTTCATTACTTTTTAAATTTTAAAGACCACCTTTCCTTTTTTTTTACGGCTTAAATGGCAGATAATGCAATGGTGGAGCTGCATACACATGCCTCACCTGTCTCAGACAGAACTTTTAATTTTGGCTTTTCTTAGGACAGCAGACATGACCTCAGTTAACCAAGAATTTTACTTCTGCTGAGGATTATAAATATGGAGAGTCACTTAACAATTCTGCCTCTAGTCTGGTACAGAATGTGCAAAGATTTGGGCCCAGCTAACATTTACCAGCATGGCAAATAAGGAAACTGAACTGAAAGATACATGCCACACCCATCGCTGCTGCTAGAAACTGGCCTGTGCATGGAAAGACAGTGAACTGAGGGCATTACTCATTCAGAAGCCTTCTTGATTTGCCTGGCACATCACCCTGTCTCTTTTTGAAAAGACAAATTATTTGGCTGCAGCTCCTGCAGTGAACCCACACTTTTTATTCTCCTAAAGCCCTTACCCAACAGAAACCTTACACACCTAACATGCCATTTATGCAAAATGTAGGTAGTAGAGTCCCACTCAGCAATTTTTCAAAACCTCTGACCACTGTGTACCAAAGCCCAGGAGGCTCCATAAATCCTGCAGTTACAACTCTAAAGTTCCCTCTCCTCTATACATCCTGCTTTTGCAAATGTCCTTGTTCTGAAAGAAATAAAATCTTTGGTGCCTACTATATGTCTAAGCCCATCCAGGTTCCAGTATGCAGATGTTTCCTCTTCCAAGATCAACAATGGCAGCAATCAAAGTATTTATGCCTAGGAGAACAGGGAATTTAGTGTACATAAGTTTTGTATAAGTTCTCTGTGAACTGGCAGAAGGGCTCTAACAAGTCTAGCATTCAGGATAACCATTTTCTCACTAATACAAGTTTTGTGATCATGCAGCATATTAAAATTTATCTGGAATATTTTTTTTTTCCTACACCTTCAGGAAGTGCATTTGAAGAACACAAGTAGAGGGAACACAGGAAACAGAAACTACAGAATGTAAGAACATGCCATCCACAAGAATGAAGAATGAATGTGCCATCTGCAGGATACTTCGCTGTAAATAAATTATTTGTTAAACATTGGAAGACTTAAAAAAAACCTATGGTTTAATAAGCTTGATGCAATTTCAACCAATGGGCATTCTCCCAGTGAACAATGCAACTAAACATTCCAATATTAAGTCTTTAGAGAACAGAACATCTTAACCAGCCCAGAGCTAAAAAATTATGTGGTTGATATATTACTGTTTGTTAACCTGTTTTAAATGTCCTGCACAAAATCTCTTAAAGTCCTGTGCTCCTCAAAAGCCTACAAATTTATGGGCCTTTGATGGATCCAATTGCACTAAATTAACCTATGAACACTGGCTGCTGGAGTCATTCATCAGCCTTGTCTAAGTGGTGGGTTTTTTTATTTGCACTTCTATACAAGCAACAGGCTGTTTGTTTTACAGTGTCTGATAACATTGTTTGTCTACCCCTTCATATTTGCACAGTTTGACATTCCCAGTAACAGCAGCAGTAAGGTAACACATACAGTTTTAAACATCCATTAATTTCATCTGTGGCATTTTGACAGAATATGGTTTATAGATCCATCTGTTTTAAGACAGTTTAATTTTTCCTTCTCTTGCAAAGATGCAGTTTATTGCAATTTGTAAGAAAACAGATTTTTAAAAGCAGTTAAAACATATGTAGGCTCTCAAACCATTAATGATTCTTCCAGGTAATTATTTTGCAACAGTATAGGTAACTTCTTTCTTCCTCCATATAATGCAGTATGTAAAATTTAGCATATCAATAATACACATATATCAAACAGTATGTAAAAATCTCTGTTTTATAGTACAACGGTGCTATTTTATAGTTTGTTACATGAAAGAGTCTGGCCAAAACGGTAATAGGTAAAAGCAAATATGGAAAGATCAAGCCGAAGATTAAACAACAAAATAGTTGTTAAAATATTCATTTTAAATAAACTAAAATGGCTTCAGATTCCAACACGGAAATAACTTTCCCATCTTCAAAAGAAAGTTCAGATACTTGTTTCCTTTCAGATGTTTAAATGGTGGTGTTTTCACTTACAGTTATGTGGAACACAAATTCATAGATGCTTAGGACTTGAGAAAACAATTTGAAAAGCAGCCCTCAAATGACTTCGGAGTAACCCATCAGGGTCTAAATCTTTCTGAAATATCAGCGTTCTATTCAAAGGTAACAGAGGGGTACTCAAGTTCTCTGCCATTTTAATTCTTTCCAGAATCAGATGTGACTAAATTGACTGTTAATTAGGCTGCTGCATCTCTCTATAAATTAGAAAAGCTAATCTAATCACCAAATTACAGTGTAGAAAAAGTCCTCAAGAAGAGGTGAACCATAACATCCTTCAGTCTGCTACTCACAATAGCTTTTCATGCACTCTTGTGGGAGACATATTTCTGGATAATCTCTACCATGTAACCTTGATAGGTACTGCACTGATTCTGCCTTGAAGAACGCTATGTCCTGTGCTCCATTATTGTAAATCACCTCAGTGCTAGATGGGCCATGCAGTAAAGGTGGGTGGTAGCCAACAGTGTCCCAAGGTGAGCAATAAATTCCTCTATGAGATAAAAGAAGAGAAGGCAGGGGAGAATGCACTATTCCATCCTGTCCAGAACTGCTATGTGGTTCCACTCGACTTCTTCCTCCCATCACCCTGCACCCGGTAAGCTCAGACAGGGGTTAAAGCATCCCTTGGTCAGACTCAAAGAGGGCAGGGAGAACACTGTATGAAGGGAGCAATTAGGAAGACGGCAGATTAGATCTGTAAAGAAAGTATCTCGTTTTAAAGGCTCAAATCTGCCTTACCTTCTTCTACACCCATGGCTGAACTATCGATTAAAACACAAGAGAAGAATCTCTGCAGACTGCATATTTTACAGCTCCTCAATAGTTTCTTGTGAAACAGACAGGAAAGCTAGGTCTTAACAGTCTAACAAATTAGTATAGTTCCTTTTTTATTCCCATAGATAATTTGGGGTTCGCATTATTTTCCAAGGAAAGTGCAATATATTCCTATGCAATACTTTAAGCCCTCCACTTTCTGTGAGATGCAGTTTGTATGCACAATAGGCTGCCATCACAATATAAAAGCAGAACAGTAAATTAATAAAAAGAATGTGTCACAGCTGTCACTGACTGAGATAGTTATGTTAAAAAGGGAAGAAAGTATAGAGAAACGAATGGGAAAACTAACCTAAATTTTTTATCACCAATTCAATATACAGAGGTAGCAATTCTGATATCTATCACAGCCCTTAAGGGCCTTTTATTGGCAAAGGGGATGGAGAGGGAAGTATTTTACTTCAGCGGCTGTTAAGAATTCTGACGTGCATTCTCAGAACAAGCCATTATTTTGATGTCACAGACATAATACGTATTGCCATTCCATGTCCCATGACTCTTCCTGTCCCCTACCTCCTCTGAAGTTCTAAGGAGAGGAAGGAGTAAAGGTGTGAGCACAAAATGCAATCTGCAGATCTCTGCTGTGGCAAGTCTCTTTGTAGATAACATTTTACTGATGCACTGTTAACATAACTGAAAAACCATACATCATTGTGCTATTTAATTCCTGTAAATAAATTCAAATTTTGGTCTTATCTTAGGGTGCATGCACTCACATTCATGCCACTGTATTTCTCCTGTTGAGAAATTGTAATTAGAAAATGTCACTCAGACAGCAATATCTAACATCAGAACGTGACAACTGTCTAAATAAATCAGAACAATTCTTGAAAGAAGCTACAATAAATAATGAATAGCTACAAGCTTCAAAGGCAACACTTTGCTTTACTAGAGAATAAATGATATCATAAAATGGAGAGTAGCTCCATCACTGTAGAGGAGATAAATGCATGGATGGGAAATGCATACTTGTACAAGAAATCTCCAGTCATATGGCAAGGAGCACATGATATACCAGTTAGAGTGAAAGATAAAGGGCTGCATTAGCTTAATAATCTCAATAAATCCGGTACTTAAAAGAAGTTGAATCATGAGCCAAAACATCTCCCTCCCCAAAGTACAAAGTAGTCTGACTTGAAAAAATTCTAATTAGAGAAATTGAAGGGTTCAGCTGGATTTTCAAAAGCACTCCAGATATTTAGGCACAGGGCTCCCACTGAATGCCATTGACTCTCATAAATCACTTCAGTGGTAAAGAAAATCCCCCTCCCCATCCTTCCATATCATGTAAATCACATGACAGAAGTCACAGATTTTTGCATTCTAGAATAGACGTAAAACTCCAATTACTACACAGAATGTCACTGAAGTGCAGAAGTAAAAAAGTTAATCAAGCCTCATTATTTTCAGTTAGTTCAAAAAGGACTGCAGACCTAAACCCACTGAAGTTAATATATCTCTTTCATCAAGGTAGCAAAATTTAAGCCTCATCGCCATAGTAACCATAATTAATCATTAAGAGTTTAAATGGAAAATTAATAAATTCTCTATTCTGCTCAAAATGTACTTACACAAAACCTACACTTACATTTGTGTGAAAAATTTGTATGAGGCTCATTTGTACCATTCAGTCAAGAGAGAAAAGAAAATCAAATAACAGGATACTGCATTCAGTCCCTGTAGATACATTACAGTAGGCACCTTTTGCCCAAGATTGATTACAGTGTCAATTCCTTTTTTAAGATTAAAGGATAAATTAGTGGAAGGCTTTTTTTTACAGAGGTGAATTCCATACACAACTAGTAGCTATGTTCAGTTGCCCCATGAGCTGGTTGTTGACTTAGTATCAACGGTTAAAATTGCTTAATAAAGACTCTAGGCCAAGCACTGTCTCTTCTTGGCTCTCCGTTTTAACAAATAAGTGCATGGTAAGACAAGTTCAGAAAAGTGTATGCATATATGCTTTACCTGTTACTGATTTGGCCAACAATGCCAAAGTGGTGCTATTGTTTTGTTTAAGAAAGTACTTGACTAAAATATAAAAGAAAGCATAAATATTTTTTTAATGTATGAAAATGACAATTATATAGGTATGGTTATTAAAATAGAAATACAACTAGCCATAACTTTTCAACTTTTTATCACTCAGCAATGGCAAAGAAATCTTAAATTGGTGGAGATGGGGCAGGAATAAGAGTCAAAATGCCACAAAAATTCATAGACTTGAAATGCAATTCTGAATCTTTACTCCAAGTCAGAAATACAGATGAAGAAAAGCATTCAAAGTCAGGGAACAATGGATATGACAGAAAGCCTGTTCAGATTAACGTGAGTCATATATCATACTAAAGATTTTTAAGCCACACTGTAGCCTGAAATCATGCAGAGTTTGGCTTAAAGTCAGTGGCATGATATGATCAAGATTTTCACTGAGCTCATATTTTTATTTTTACCTAATTAACTTTGCACTCACAGCATGCCCCTCAAAAGTCAATATTATTTTTAAAAAAGCACAAAGAAATGCATCTGCTTTTAACAAGGAATGAAAAAGTAAATATTCACAACATGAAACTGATGCTATTTTTAACCCTCACCAAATTGTGAGAAAAAGTTGAAATATATGGCTAACAGTCTGTGAATTTTTTTTAATTTTATGTGGTCACTATGAACATCCTAATGTGCAAAATTTCACATTTAATTGTTTTGTTTTGAAATGATGATAAATTAAGCCCAAATATAGATTCTTGGAACCTATAGGCTAGATAGAATACTTATGTTCTGATGAAGGTATAATCAATATATTTAAAATGTTTTATTTTTAGTCTGAAAATGAATAGTAATAATTTATTTGTGGACTCAACCTATACTGGTCCCTCTTTTAAGGATACTGTTCAGTGCAAACAAGTCTTCCAAAAGCCAAACTTCTATTCAAAACCAAAATTCATTCCTCCCTCCCCCTCCCCCTAGCAAACCTAGTTAAAACACTATTGCAACATAATTTTATTGTTTGTCTGTTTGGTCTTTTTGGGGGGTTGTTTTGTTTTGATTCACTTTGTTTTAATTTGAGGGACAGGGGTAAGGAGGAGTAGATGAGGCTTTCAAGTGATTAAGATTTTTTTTCCTCTCTGATACAATCCAGAAAAAATAAAGAATTTGCCTTGATGAGATTACTAATTATCCAATTCATGTGTGGAAGTAGCATTAAGTAAAGCAACTAGCTTAAAGTCATCTTGAAAGAAGGAAAAATTTTATTAACGCAAAGTTTTTACTCATTCTAATCATACACTGAACATTTTGCTTCTCACAGCATTGGAATATTCTACTGGATTATAACTGTCCAAACACATAGTATCTGATATATATAAATCTACTTTGATTTTTTACATGAAGGGTGTCATGCAAATATCTGAGACTTGATTACATATAGTACAGTATAGAGATACCAGTCTAGTGGAGACCAAAATAAGAAGGAGCTCCCTGATGCTTACGTTAGGAAATCTTATACTAGTTGCATAAAGGGTGTGTGTGTGTATATGTAGATATATACATATATATAGACATATGTATGTATATGTATATATCTATATAATGTTATAATGTGTGTATCTGTATGTGCATGTTTGTGTGCACTTGTATATTACACTTTTCTCCTTTTTCCTCTTAAGTAAAATTTGAATTTCTCGCTTTTTACACATTATTTCACTGAGTATATTCAATAATCCAATTGGAATCTGATTTTAGAAGAACATTGTATAATATGGGTGTCACAAGTTAGATCCTACCATTGTTTTTCACACTTAAAGAAATTGCCTGATTTTTAAATCATACAACACTTCTTGTCATCAGGCAAATCTATTTATCTGTTTAAGTACAGATACAAAATGCTAACTCTGAGGGCCTTATTATGAAAACATTTACTTAAAAATTTTCACTTCTTTCGTCTCCAGATAACTTCTGTTAAATGAGATTTTTTAAGTGTAAGCATCCCTTCAAAGTAAGAATAATGAGTAATATAAATAAAGAAGAACGAAAATTTGTCATTTAATATCACCTCAACTAGTCACTTGTCAATTAGACGTTTTTGTAAGAATAATTCATGCCTCTCTATAGCACCCTTAACTATTTCAGAAGTGGAAAAGACTTAGCACTGTAAATTCCCATATCCCAGATTATTTATAATAATTTTTGATTTCTGTGTATTCTTCGGTAACATTTTATTTTGCCAGGCTCACAA
This sequence comes from Ardeotis arabs, assembly GCA_011801015.1. NCBI lineage: Eukaryota > Metazoa > Chordata > Aves > Otidiformes > Otididae > Ardeotis > Ardeotis arabs. Next base: position 63,073 of record JAAGAY010146539.1, read on the forward strand.
AAGTCATACTTCTGCTGCTAAACATTCTTTCCCACAAATATTTAACATACATACACCCACCTACAATATTTGCATATTCACACTTAATTGACGTTCTTAAGAAACAGCACAAATATAGTTGGGAGACATTTTTTTTTCACATTCTAAAGGTATGAACCATTTTTTAACTAAATCAAAGACATTCCATCTTACTGTATTTTACATTCATTAGTATCATCTCATTCCTCTAAAGCAACAATAAAATACTTGCAGAACAAAAATGACTATCTTGATAAATAGGATCATGTTTCATATACTCATGTTAAAGAAAAAGGTTTCACCAGATAACTATATTTACAACTGATTCAGTGAAATTCATATTTTGTAGTGAAATATTCAACTTTGTAGATTTTAAAATCAAATTAATGTTCCACTCTCCCTGGTTTACTGGCATGAACCTGGCCTATGATATGAAAAAACCCACTTTAACAACGATCAAAGACAAAGCATCCAAGACCAGTAGACAAAAATGCTACCAATGAAAGAGGTACAATGTCCTTATTTTGTGCACAGGAATGAATTTTATCTTAATTTTTTTTAGATTAGAATTTCAAAGCAAATTGATACAAACACTGAATAAGAATTATAATACTCTTCATTATTTCCACTTAGAGACAAGTTTAAATATAATAAAGCACATGCAAGTTACACTGCATTATAAACTATATAAATCTTACCTTTTAATTTATTACCATTTCTAAGGAATTCGCTCAACTGAATTTTATAGAAATCCTGTGCAAGATGAAAAAAAAAAAAATCAATTGTTAAAAGTGTGTTAAACTAAGTCTCATCAAACATGAGTCATAAAATACTCCACTTGGTAATGTTCTGAACAGCTTCAGCTGTAGTCTGATACTTGTTGCTTTTATGAGAATATGATGGTTCAATTTTATAGTTTCTTAATCCTTGGAGTCTTTGGGTTGAATATTAAACATCTTTATCAAGCCTCAGTATTTTAGGAAACTAAGTTAAAGTAGAAGAAGCAGCACCATCTGCTGCTAATAATCAAATCACACATGAGCTTTCTCTCCTCCCAAATTATCTGCAAAGCCACGCAGAAGTGCTAAATGAAGAAATCAATAGCACTTGGTTTTCAGGAAGACACCCTTTCCAATAGGAACATTAATTGTTCTCCGTTTCTTCGCTGTTGGACTTCACTTGGTATCCTGACTAAAAATAGGATTTCCATGATGCAAAAGCATGAATGTGGATACATGAATTTCTGATTTCACTACTGAATAGTGCTACTATTAACATTTCAAGTCATTATAACCAAACAGTGACAACTCTTAAATGTTCATTCACTAAAAACCTTTTAAACTCTCTATTAAAGTTCTAACTGGATTTATTCTTTCTTTTTTATTTTCTTGTGCTTCCTCATAATACAATGTCACTACTTGATGACAAATAATATTTCATACTGTGTATGTAACATCATTGTGTTGCAGAATCCCCCAAATACCTCAACAATGTCTTTGTTGCGCTATTCTCCCCATTTAGCACTTAAAAGCTTTTCTAGTAACAACCAATAAAAAAAATTGAGCTCTTAATATGTACAAATATTAAAAGAAATCAAGAATTTTTGCTAGTTTGCAGTTCACGTAATGCCACCTTGACCATTCTCTTCCCCTCTCTCTACAAGCTGTCTAGAACAGTAAACTTTGCTTCATAAATAATAGTGTATTCATGCTTTTAAAGGCTTTTATATGCATTTATGGTAGGTAAAGGTCGGAAGAGGTAGTTAACTGATTTTCACTTTTATCTACTTTGATTTCAGTAAAGGGCTTTGTCATTCTGTATACATAAAGGCTAATGCACCCTTTGGTTTGTAGAATGTACTGAAATGTTTGCCACCCTCTTGGTATCAGGTCCAAAATGTGAAGCATTGCTGTTGAGAGGGTATCTTTCTAATGTATTTGTATGTATAGTTTACACCTCTGTGAGGTCTAATAAAGGATTATGGTTAATAAAAAATGCGTTGGAAATTCCTCATCCACATAGATTTTGCAGTAATTTGCATTCTTCTTTTCTCTTCCTTGGTACATACATTTCAATTCTCAGAATACACAAAAATTGGGACATACCTTAACAGAGTGAGCAGGCTTCACTCCTAAGAGAGGACTGACATGGAAAGTTAATTAGTGGCTCAAGAGCCTTGATAAAATTAAATGTCGGTAGAAGGAATTATGGAACGTATAGATAAAATGAATAGTAATGAATGACCGGGAACAAACTGTATGCACCCACGGATGAAGAAATCTGAGCTTTAGTATACAGCCACTCATTCAAAAGCTCCTTGCTATATGAAAACTAAGTGGTAGTTAATGTGTACTGACTCTTCCAAAGATATCCAAGGGACATTTAAGGAACTACAAACTACTATGCCTTATATCACTATCACATAAATTGTTCTCAAGAACAGAATCGGTGGGTATGTGAATAAATATTCTATGATAAGTATGATATCTTGCAGGAAAAGGAAGGTGGTTGTAGTGAAGCTAAGCCTCAGAAAACTCTTGGGAGCTCTTGGGAAGAAAGGACAAGCATGTAGTCAAGGAAGATCAGAGTGATCTTGAATTTCAAATATTCTTGTAAATTAGGTGCCTCATCCAAAGTTCTTCAAAACATTAAACTGTCATGGAATGAGAGAGAAGTTCTTAAGATGTGCACACCACTGACTAAATAGTAGAAAAGACAAATCAGGAAAAGTGGCCAGTCAATAGTGGAGGGGCACCATATTTGAAATCCTGCTGCAATTTGTTCTAGCACCCATGCTGTTCAAGCTTCTCCTAAATGAACTGGAGAAGGGGTGAATGGTAAGAACACAAAGTGATATAAAGTCTATGGGTGATATCAAGGCAGTCAGGTCGATCAGGCACGATTATGCCTTGGTAAATCTATATGACTGTTCCCAGTTTCTGTCTTGACCTTCATGTGCCTGGAAACAGCTTCCGGGAAGATATTAAGGCCAACTTGTGTCTCCCCAGATCTTGGCCCTCTCAGAAAGGGTGCAATGTTTTCCTTTTTTCAGTCATTAAACTCTCACAGTTGCCATAGCCTTTTGAATATGATAGAGAGCAGCCTCACAACAACACTGCATAGCTCCCTCATCATCCTCATATGTGTCCCATGGGGTCCCAAGAACTTGTGTGTGTCCATTTGGCTTAAGCACTCCATAATTCCATCTTCTTTTGTTGTGGGCAATGCTTCACCCTGCCAGTGAACTCATGGTTTTGGGAGGCCTGAGGACAGCCTTACCACTGCAAATGCAAATAGACTCAAAAAAGCCTCTGGCCCAGGAAGTCCCTAAATTGTAAATCAATGGAAGGCAGGAAAGTTTCACTGCATGTTCCCTTGTTCTTGTGTTTTTCCCTAGATATTGATTTTGGCTACAGTGCAAAACAGTTTCCTGGACTGGTTTCTCCATCTTATCTTTACTTTGATTTCCTGTATTTTTTCCTGCTGGCATAGCAGCCATTCTAGACTCTAAGTGCACAATCCTTAAAGTAATATCCTTCACACAAAATTCTCTATATTTAAATATTCACAGCCAATAATTTTTAAACCCAAACTGTCTTATTGTAATACTTAAGCAATTTACAGAGATTTCAGTTTAAAAATAATCACCAAAAAATAATAAATGTGTTTTAATTCTTACCTTCTGATGATAAGATGTTGTTAACAGAGACCACAACAACTTGTGGATTTGGCAATGTGGCCGAGGAACATTTTAAAAATCCATTCATTTGTAATCTTAATCACAATTTTTTGAAGCTTTTAATCATATGTATTGTATACATTACCACAAGTTTTCAATCTTGTGTGAATAACACGTACTTGTTAATAATATGACTGTATGGTAAGCTATGCTAACACAATAAAAATAGAAACACTCCACAGGGATTAAGAAAATGTCTACGAAAGTACTAATAGTTCAAAAAAAAAAATCAAAACTTTAATGGCCAGCTCCTTTCTTCAACTGTGCATTTACTCAGATGCAGATAATTTAATTTATAGAACCTTCAGATCAGAGAGTAGCTGCAGATTAACCAAGCCTGGATATTGACTTACTGGGAAATTGTCTTATTTATTGCCCTAACTTGGAACTGGTTTTGGATCACAGCTAAGGAGAAAAAGCAATTTAGAAATCCCTTGTTACTTGAAAGCCAGCAGGACTTCTGGAAGCTTAGTAAAAATTAAGACCATTAACAGTAGCTGTTAAAAACGTCATGGAAGAAATTCTTATTTTATTAGTGTGTAAAGCTGACATTGTGTGTGGAGAACTAAAGTGATTGGGGTGCGGGGGGCAAGTTCATTCAGCTATGTGTGGTTTTATGCTGTGTTTTCATACTGGTTTACACTTGATTAAAAATATCTTTATTCGCACATTTTTGCCTTAATTTTGGCTTATGACTTTATATTTTTATTTATTCTATCTCTTGTACATACTTTTTAGATAAAGTTGATTAGAGGTGATTCTAAACCAATCTTTCATCTCTGCAAAAAGCAGTTAGCTCTGAGAACATGTTTTAGCAACTGAGCGGGTGACGAGCTATTAACATACATAACAGTTTGCACATGTTGCACGATGCACCAGTGGCACACAGATTTTCTTCTGGCTTTCTGAAAAGAAGTCATTTGTCATCTCTGTATTTTGACAACCAAAACACTGCAAAGAAATTGAACAGAACAGGAAGAAAAGTGTTAGTCAAACTGAGATAAAGCAAAGATTAAAGCAGGATTTCAGGTTGGGTTTTTTTTGTTAGGGGAGTGCTTGGACTTAGCCTTTGATACAACTTCAACTGAAATGCAGTGTCTTTGGACCAGACTCCAAGCCCTCCAGGACTCACCTTCTCAGCATGTGCTCTCTCTACTAAGTAATGTTTTCACTTTTTTTGTTTGCTTTTTCTTTTCCTTTCCATATAGCATATATTCTTGCTACATAGTGGGATCCTTGAGGTGCAACAGCTCTGAGCACACAACACACTACACAGCTGTAATCAATTAAGGATCTTTTAGATTTAAAAGTAGATAGAGCAAGGAAAATCAGTTATTTCCACTATTAACAGGCCACAGAGAAGCTGCTAGTTTTTGTTCAGTTTTGGTCTAGGCATTAGTATTTCAAATATGTATTTTCTTTATTTCTTTCAAATAGTTCATGTTTCTGTCACATCCATCATTTGTATTCTAGTTCACATTACATAAGTACTGGTCTGTTCCTTGTGTTTGGATTTATATGGATTTTATAGAAACTACTTGACTGCAGAATGCCTACCAAAATCTGTATTCACCCTGTGCAAGGGAGACAGTTTTCTTCATTTCACATTCTTCAAATCCTTGCTTTTCCAAAAACACTTTATATCATTGCCTTTTCTGCAGATCTTCATCTATATATTATCATCATTGATGGTACTTCCTTAAATTCAAATATTTTTTGGTACACATAATTCCTTCCTAGCTCCTAAAGCCAAATCAGTCAGTTAATTTCTTGGTAATTTAATACACTGAACACAATCCTGTACTGCTTTAAGCACATCCCATTGTTGGTTTACTAATCAATAAATAAGCAACTGACTTCAAGATTAAGCACTGGAATTAGCCTTTTCTGCAAATATAACTTACTAACAAACATTTCCTGCTATTCTTGTTCTGTCTTAACAGCATTTTGCTTTTTTACCCAGCTTTTTTACTTAGTTCAAATATTGCATGTTCTCTGCTATGCCAGCCAGAACAGTGCCAATTAATATTAAAACATTTCCTCCTATCCATAACTTCACTTTTTGCTTTTTTTTTATTTCAGCATCCATACTGCCTGTAATCACAAAATCAAGATAATTTAATAGGTGAACTTGCAGCATGCTAAACCTACCACTACCCAAGGACTCCAGTGAGTCAAGGACTTTCATCAACATCTCACATACTTAGATCTCATTCAAAAGGGAACATTTCTACTGCCTTTTTTGGGTAATCACTGGCATCTAGGGTTTTCCTTTATACCAGTTTGAAGCTTTTAGTTCTGTATCCTATAGAATGCCAGCGGCCAGCAAGTCTGGCTCTAAAATACTCCGAAATGTGTATTGATAAGTTATTACTTTAAAAATGTAATTTATTACATACCTTGTTCTAAAACTATCCTTTCTCGTATATCTTCAGCATTCAACAGTACCGTTAGCACCTTCTCTCTCTGTTTCTTTTTCAACTGCTGTTTTGTGTGCGCACAAGTTTCTTTGTACAAAAAATACCAGTGCTAATCATTCTTTCCCCACTCCTCGTATGCTCATAATTATACATTAAAGTATCTCTCAAAAAGCATTTTCCATGCTATCTGGCTTCTGTGTGAGAGTAACTCCAGGCCTTGAGGAAGAAATTTTGTCCTCCCCTTTGCAGTGCTCACTATTCCTTCAAGCTTCCCAGCAGCACACACACACAGTAATTTATTGGCTTAAAGCTGAAAATTTCCAGAGAATATTACAAAATCTCCCTCATGATGGCTCTCGCATCCTCAATCCCCAATATCACTCAGCACACTAGTGTCAGACATGTAAATTGTGCCTGACCCTTGACTAAAAAAAAAAAAAAAAAAAAAAAAAA
>JAAGAY010146540.1:1812-16214 GCA_011801015.1 Ardeotis arabs
GTGCATTTTCTCTTATATGTGATTAACCAGATTTGCTGAAGCACCCGTATAAAGAATCCTGATAACAGAGTAAGTAACAGAATGGTGTTCCAAAATGTATTGTGGTAATATCACTTTTGGTATGTTGAGTTGAATAACAATAACAAACACTTCTAAAATCTGAAGTTTATTCTGGGATTAAGATAATGATTGAAATCGTGTCCTGTTTAGGTGTAAAGTTAATTGTGTATCATGTGAATTCTCTCCCTGTTTTACCTGCTAAATGAATTTGCTCACTGTAAAGTAGACTTGTTTCTGTTCAACAATCCTATGTTTGAACTGGACGCACCTACTTCTCAACCCATTCAATGCCTGCCTTACTGCTAATTACATCTACCAGACTGCAGATAATGCATTGGGAACATTGTCAGATTTCCTGTGTGGTAGCCCTACCTTCATAATGCACAAATGTATTCATCTTCCTAATTCCTGAGGAAGACTAGGCACCTATGGGTTGCAGAAGCAAAAGTTCACACAGAGTTATTTTTTTTTCTCCTCTCTTTATGCAAAAAAAAAAAAGGGCACTAACCATGGATGGTTTGATAGTTTAGCGGATCTTTTCCATAGCAAGGTATAATTGAAAGAAATGTTCAACTTTTGATGACTCTCATGTGATTAATTAGTGTCCTTTAACTGTTCCATTCTGTTAAATCTTAACTGGTACATGTCTTGCTGTTTTTTCCTTTCCATATTAATTTTTTGCTTGTAATACCACTTGTGTACCTTAATACACTACTGTTGTTGTTTTTGCCATCATAATAGTATTTTTAAAACTTTTTATAGTGCCATATTGTTCAAGACTAACTCTGAAATGTAGCAAGGTGTTCTTAATATATGATAAGCTAGCAAGTAGAGGACACTTAATCATCTCTGATCAGAACAAACAGTCAGTATAGTTTAACCAAGGACATCCGACCAATTAAACCTTGAGGAGAACATTTAATCAGAACGTTTTGCGGATGCTTTGCGTATAGTGCCAGACTACTGAAGAAACTAGGGGAAAGGTAGTTCCAGCAGGGGTCACCACGACCACCGACTCACAGACCCTCTACGCAAATCGTACCACCGACTCAAAAGAAGTAGGCGGAGTAATAGGATTGAGCATGTGTGCTAATTTACATGCTAGACGAGGAGACTCTAACGAATCATTTAATAGACTACTAATACATATATATTAGGAAGTTAAATATGTAAAAGTTTTATGTATAAGTGTACTGCAGAGAGTCTCGCTTGGTGTGCTTGATTTGTAGGAGACCACTGAGTACCCAGGCTTGTGCAAACCTGAAAATAAATGACCAGTGTCTCTCCTGAGTGTGTGATTATTGGCTCATTGCACACCAGGCAATGAATCTGTCTTTTTCAGACAACAGTATCTTCTGCGGACCGGGAATAGCAGTGAAAAATAAGAGTGTTAGAAGTTTAAAAGTTACCTTAATTTGGTGTATTGTAGAAATACGCAACCAATATATTAGGATATTGTAAAACCTTCAGTGTAACAGCAATGCTGATCAAGTGCTGTGAGTAATCCAGCTGTCTGGTGGATTTGGGTTTTGGTTCTGAGGGGTATTTGGGAGATGAGGATTTTTGTGCAGTCAGCAGCATTGGAATGTCTCTCATTGGTGAGGTGTAGCTTTCAGACAGTTTCTTGACACGTTGTGCACCTGTTTGTTTCTAGAAAAGAATGTGTGACTTTGCTTGTTTTATAAGAAGGCTTCATTATGAAGTTACTTAGAGGCAGTCTAATTGCTGATAAATTGTTTTCAAGTAGATGTAAAAACATAGAACTGACTTGGTGTGTCTTGAATATCAAATACTTTTTGTCAATTCAGGAATGTTATTTTAGTGTTTCCTTCAGAGATTTTTAATTTGAAATGCCTGAACCTCATAAAGTACTGCCCTACTAGTTAATCTGATATGTTTTTGTATTGTAAAATTGGCAGTTATTTCACTTAACTGGGAAGCCATTGATGCTACTTTCTGGGTTTGTGTTTTGGTTTACCTCTTCATTTTGATGACTCATCTCCTATCTCCTTTTGTAGTTCCTGATGATTCTAGCTGTTGATCCTTGCAGCCTATGTGATAACTCCTGCTTTCTTTCTTACAGTTTTAAAGACTATGTAATATGGCATGCATAATATTGTTGTTTTGTTCAAATTGCTAGTTGTCATTGGCTATAGACTCCAAACACCATGGAATTTGAGCTGTCCTTTGCATTTATGTATCCTTTCTTTGTGTACTGAAGTTACTCTTGCTGGCAAGGCTTGAGTCTGAACAATAAACGCGTTTTGCTTCTTGCTAATGATTCACCTACAATGGGGGGGGCGGGTAGGGCAGAACTAAATTTCAGTGACTTTATTATCACTGCAAAATCTTTTTGAACTCGCCTCTTCAGATGTATTATCTCACTATCTGGCCTGTTAGTCATCCAAAATTATTTCCAACTTAAGTTAGTAACTTGGTATTTCGAGATGTACAATAAATGTTCTTTTTCCCTACAGTGTTTTTGTGAAACTACAGAAGCCAAATGCTGCCATTAGAGATTGTGACAGAGCCATCAAGATTAATCCTGACTCGGCACAGACCTACAAATGGAGGGGGAAAGCACATAGGTAATGGACTGCACCTGTACTTGATATTCTCTTTACTTACTTGAGGGGAACAGTTATGTTTATGCGTTCTCTCTTTCTCTGTGTCTCTGAACTCCGTTTTGTACATGAGAGCAGTAGGTCATGAGCCAAAAAAACATTGTGCTGAGTGCATGGCTTACGGGAAAGAAAGGATGATGGTGGTTTATTGATGGCAATTTATAAATAGTCCTTCTGGCACTGTCTTTTTTTCTTTAAGCGTATCTTCTAATGGCTTACTGCTCTTCTGAATAGCATTTTCTAAGAATTTGCTAAAGATTGAGTTCTAGAATTGTGGGGTTGGTTTGTTTGGAGATCTTCTGTTTTCACTTAGTTAAATTCTTATTTACTAACCTATAATTCTTAAACGTTTGTCTGCTGCCCTTATTCCATTAGATCCTAGAGCTCTTTTACATAGTAAGTTGGTCTGCCTAGTTGTTAAGGGAGCCATTTGTTGCAACTGAGAAGGGGTATTAAGCAAACAGTGTAATTATTTAAAATGGCATTAGGCAAGCATGCGTCCCCCCCTCAACTGTAGTTAAACTTTCATTTTGAATGACAATAAATTAGCCAGAAAAAAGGTGACATTTTTTGCAGCCTGTATAAAAGTGGAAAGAGTAAATGCTAATAGAACTTAACGAGGAAAAAAAGGCATTTTAAACAGTGTTCAGAGAGTAGTTTGTTAATGTCTGCAGTTTTAATAAACAGCACAGAGCCTAAAAGTGAGAATACCAGATCATAGTTTGGATTAACACCTGTCTGTAAGAAGTACTTGGGCCCTTTAGGAATACTACCATTTGCTTAAATTTTTTATTATCATGAGTTTGTATAAATGAATAATTAAGAAGTGCACACAGTAGCTTGTATGACCTCTTCAATTAAGACATAGTGCATCCAGTTAGCTAGAATGTTTGAGTGACAAGCAAAGAGGGTCCGCTTAAGCTTGATGTAGTAGCAGTGTAGACTTAGAGAACACTGAACGTGTAGTTTTACACTGAACATGTGCCCAGTGGTGCAGAGTATTTTTATTAGTGTGCTTCGCGTGTTTAGGTAGGGTACCTTCTCCCTGTTAGAGCCTTCTTGTTTATAGCAAACAATGACACTAGCTGACTGAGGGGATGTTTTTTCCTCATTTTTACTTAAAGCAAAAGTTACTGTAAGGGTATGAAGCAAGCCAGTATCCTCTAATGGCATTGTAGAGTGCAGGTCACAGAAAACACTGCAGGTAAAAATACTGAATGCCACATGGGAGTAAATATTTTGACGAACCCTAAGAATTCAGTCTGCTTTTTCCTTCTGAATGTTGGTATCTTCTGAATTCCAGACTTCTGGGTCACTGGGAGGAAGCTGCTCATGATCTTGCATTAGCTTGTAAACTGGATTATGATGAAGATGCTAGTGCCATGCTGAAGGAGGTGCAACCAAGAGTAAGTGGGGAGGCATAATGGAGGTTCCTCCTTTGTTTGAGTGACATTGCCTTCAAATTCTTACAATATTTGTTGTCTTATTGGAATGTGGAAGTGTTGATGTTTCATCTTAGACTTCAAACTGAGTTTATAAATACTTCTGTGTCTTCGGTTACAGCTGTTTATGGCTGTGTGTAGAGAAAGTGAGTCTCTGAGGGTGGGCATGTAACCGAACTATGAAATAATATGTTCCTTTTTAAAATCTTAACATAATAATCTAAAGTAGTTGAAGTTCACCAGGCATTTTAGAATCTAGACTAAAAACATTCAGAAGAGCGAGAGAACAGTGTAATAATGGATTTTTTCCAAAACGTTTCTGAATTGATCAAAGCCTCATCCTAAACACGTTTTACAAAGGAAGCATTTTCCTGTGATTTGTACTTTCATTAGTCTACCCCATGAGGGCAGCATAATCTTTGTGAGGCCGGCTTTCAGCTTTTCTCAAATGGTTGACCCCAGCATTGTTCTAAGGAAGAACTTTTGTGTAACAAATGTAAGACTGTTTATAGCAGGCTTTCTTTTTCATCTGCTTTGCATGTTCCTTTGAAGTAGTTGACAGACCACAGATTGCAGCTGTTGTGTTGTATTGGGTTTACATGGCAAGGTTGGGCCCGTGGGGGAGGGGGTATGCTGCAGAGGTGGCCCCTGTAAGAAGAGACATGGAGCTGCCCTGTGTCAGACAAAGCCAGTTCCAGCTGGCTCCGAAACAGACCCACTGCAGGCCAAAGCTGAGCCCATCGACGATGCCAGTGGTGCTTCTGTGATAACATATTTAAGAAAAGGTTAAAAAACGCAACACAACAGCTGTGAGAGAGAGGGGAGTAAAGAAAAAAGGTGAGAGAAGCAACCCTGCAGACACCAAGATCGGAGAAGGAGGAAAGAGAGCAGGTGTGTCAGGCACAGAAGCAGAGATTCCTCTGCAGCCCACGCAGAAGGCCATGGTGAGGCAGGTTGTCCCCCTACAGCCCGTAGAGGTCCACCTGCAGCCTGACCCCATGCCAGAGCAGGTGGGTGTGCCCTGGAAGAGCAGTTGGGAGCTTCTGCCCATGTTGGAGCAGTTTGTGAAGGACTGTATCCTGTAGAGAAGACCCCACCCTGAAGCAGGAAAAAAATGTGAGGAGGAAGTAGCAGCAGAGGTGCAGTGTTACAAACTGACCATGGTTTTCTACCATGTCTTTGGAGAAGACACTGTCTCCAGCAAAACAACAATAGAAACCATCTTATTACTAGTTTTCTGTGTTGGAGACTATTGATCTGTGGTAAATGTAATTAGGTCTTAGGTCTCAACCTTTTTTATAAGAAGCACTTAATGCTTGGCTGAGGGGAAATTTTTATTTGTCAGTTAATCTGCCCGTGCACAGGAACAGCAGAGTATGTCTGTGATACATTGAGGTGTAGTTGCCAGATGTGTGGGAATGTGTGTATATAGCTCAAGGAAAAAAATGTATTACCTTTAAGGAAAAAAAAAATCACCCACTAAAATCTTTAATAAGTGAAGATGATCCATTAACCTAATCTGTTCACTTCCAGCTTTCCTAGCACTTTTTAGTTTGTAGCACTTTCGAAGGAAAGTCTGAGTCAAATTCTAAAAATACTTAGTTCATTTTGAGAAATACGTAGAAACAATGAAAATCAAAATTTTGGGAACTCTTTATGCTTCATTAAAAAGAAACACTTACACCTCTCTCGTAATGAACTATTAAGATGGCCATAACATCAGGTTCTGATAACACGTATGTACTCGATATCAGTCAGTCCTGCTGCCTGCAGTGTACCTTCTCTGGCAGATGAACTTCAAGAATGATATAGTATGGAATTAATATCTCCTAGCAAAAATAAATTGTATTGAAACTTCACTACTTAGAAAATAACTTTTTTGTTTAAAGAGTATTCTGAAATAACAGTAGAGTATCCATTGTCGTAGTAGTTAGTATCTCTGTCCTTGAACCTTGATTTTGCTGGTTTTTAGTTACAGTAGTGTTACAGAGTAACTATCTTACACAGTTCATACATCATGAACCATTTTTTGCAGTGCTATCTAAGGGTGCAATAACACTGTCTAAAGTGTAGGGCAGTTGCTGGTTTTAGCCCTGGAGAAATTAATATTTCAGCATAAAAGCACGAAGGGATGCAGAATGATAACGTGTTTAAGTTCTAACTATGGTGCAAGTCCCAGAGCTCTATAGCAAAAAAGTTTACTAGAGGGTATGTTCTGGTGAGTTCAGTTAGGGCTGAGTAGACAGAAATAACTGATTGCCATAAAGAGGAAGTAGCAAATGGCTTCTGAAGCAAAGGGTCTTTTTGGATGTAAAATAAGAACTGGCAAAAGTTGATGGTTCACTTAGTTGTATTTCGTATTGAAATACATTGTGTGATGTGCTAGAAATATATATGAAATCTTGGTATTCTATTGTAACAGGCTCAGAAAATTGCAGAACATCGCCGAAAATATGAGCGGAAGCGTGAAGAAAAGGAAATAAAGGAAAGAATGGAAAGAGTGAAGAAGGCACGGGAGGAGCATGAAAGAGCACAAAGGGTGAATACTTAGGCTTTAATATTTTGTAATAGTTTGGAGAGTGTCATAGTTATTTTGGTTAAAATAAATTGCAGAGAAGAATTACTTTCATTTTAAGTCTTAGAATTAAATTTTAGAGCGTTAATTTCTGTCTTGATTACTTGACCAATAATGAAATCTGGAGAAGAGAACGTTGTACTGCATCTGCTTTTATTGCTTATGACAAAAACAGGCTCTGGAATACTAATCCTGTATTTTAAGAAGTCAGTTATTGTATGACTGTACCAGAATAGTTTTCACTTAAAGTACTTATGTCTCTTGAAGTGGGAGGTTTTAAATTTAAGATAATACTTTGCTTCTTTTCCTCGCTTCCTGACACAGTTTGCTTTTTATTCATGCTTTAGTGATAGATTTTAATATGTTGGGGGGGAGGGGGAAGTTAGTTCTAAAAATGTAAGTTAAGGAGCTAAAACAAAACATACAGCATACAGTTCATATTTAGTGAAAACATACTCTGCATAACTTATCTGCAAAAACACACTCAAGTAAGAGTAGATACCGCTATTTCTTGTCAGTGGTTTTGTTACATAGTGAAATGCTTTGTTTATTGTGATAGCCTACCTGCCTGAAACAGTGTCAGCTTTTTTTTATTCCCCCCCTAAAACCAGTTGAGCAGTAGAAAACAGTCTGTAGTTCCATTGCTTTGTGTGTAATGATGTGCTTTCATCTGCAGGAGGAAGAAGCAAGACGACAGGCAGGAGGAGCTCAATTTGGTGGTTTCCCAGGTATTTTATTTTTAGCACAATTCTTGAGGTAGAGTTGACTGTTATTTCTATATGGAGTATTATAACCACAGTTCGTATAGCATTTGTTCTCAAGACAGATAAAAATATTTTATGAAGCTTAGAACTTGTCTACAAATAACTCTTTGAGCACTAGTGTGAAGAGGGATGGGATTCTTTCTCTTAAAGAGGATTGGTGCTGGGTAGCAAGTAGGGGCAAGACAGAAATCGGCAATGATGGATAACAGAATGAAAGGATTTAGATCTGAGAAAACAACAAAGGTGCAGTATTTGCTTAATAATATGCGCTGAAAAAAGCGTATACAAATTTCTAAATTACCTGGAATGCCTTGGACCCATTCTACTTAAGAACAATAGTTTTAAAATTGAAAACTTGGATTGAATATTAGGGAAATCTGTGCTGGTTGCAAGCTATTGTTGAACAGAATAGTTTTTCAAAGGAGGTGGTGCAGTTTACCTCATAGAATAGCTGTCCTTGAACAGTACCATGAAAATTGGGTTTTCCATGTTATTTTGGGGCACAGTAAATTGGAGAGAAACAAGAGTAAATACTAATGCTCTTGAAGATTGAGATGTAGCTGAAGTAGGCTGCATGCACGCTCCAACTGACTCAGCTTGTCAGGGAACCAGAGACCATATCTACCCTGCTCAGCATAGCTGGGGTAGCTGCAGCTGAAGGATTCAAAAACAGAACTTTGAGCATTTTGCTTCGGGGATTTTTTTTTTTTTCTTTGATGGTACAATTTTTTCAAACCTAAAGATCCTGCCAAATGCGAAACACATGTGGGACATACTACTTCTGATCTGCTTTTGCCCTGAATTGTTCGCCTCAGGCATTCAAACTTCTTATGTTCCTGGGCTTGAGACCTACCTGATTTCAGTTAACCAGAAAAATAACGGCACCTGTGTACAAGGTGCTAGAACCTGACACTCATTACAAGGCTTCTGTTCAATTGGGTTGAAAACATGGATGAGATAAGATTTAGGTCTTGACACAAAGAGAAGGTGAAGACCCTGCTTTATATTCAGTGGAGCAGTTGTAGCCTTATGGAAGACATGACTTTTAAGGTGTGGCAAAGGAAGTGTGTTTTGGTCTCTCTCAGTGAGCTTCCTGTATAGATGAATTAAATGTTTTTAATCGTGCTGCATTCTTCTTGTCTTGGGTTTGTAGGTGGATTTCCTGGGGCTATGCCTGGAGGTATGCCCGGAATGGCGGGTATGCCAGGTATCAATGAGATTCTCAGTGATCCAGAAGTCCTTGCAGCCATGCAGGTGAGTATTTGTTAGATTCAAAGCTAAACATTCTGAACAAGGGAAGAACAGCACCCATGAGCTAAGGGAAGGAAGAAGGATGTGACCTTTTGGGTAGCAATGGGATGCTTGCTTATTTCTGTTGTCAAGCTCTCTACTTGTGTGTCTGTGGCACCAGACTGTCTGGAATCAATGTTAGCTATTTTTCAAACTGATGGGAGTTTAATTAAAGGTGCACCTCCCACCCCATACTCACCCATGATAGGCAAAACTATGTGCTGTGTAGAGTTCTTCATCTCTTCTGAGTCTCTTGAATGGTTGTTTACCACATGGTATAATTCAATTGCTCCTTTTTGAATGCACACACATTGTGCCAAGATAATTATGCACAAACAAAATTATTGTTAATATTATTGCAACACATATTATTACAATAATATTTAGATGAGAATTGCCTTTTTATTTAGGGGATTAAGTGTTTGGTTTTTGCCAGAAGCAAAGTAGTATCAGAATAGTTCTGCATGTAGCATTTCCTAAATTTGTGTTCAGAAAGCTTGCGTCCCCAATAGGCTTGATTAGTTGCTCAGTTAATTAATTGCTCAATGTCATGACTACTTTTACACAAGAAAAATATTCCAGCATATGAAATAAAACATACCTGACAACATCAGTTTTAGGGGCAGGTGGACTAGGAAAAATCTGAGCTATATAGTTGTATTTGCTTATTAACATGATGAAGTATAGAAGTGTTTTGTTAGTTTTCTGGATTGCTGTGGTTAAACTAGAGGTATGTGTTGTTTCCAGCTCATTGAACAGCTATGATCCCCATCTAAATAAAAGCATCACAAGGGATTGTTATTTGGGATGCCTTGAAATCACAAAAAAAAGGCATTGCTTTCCAGGCAGAAGTTCATGGGTTCCCTTAATGGTTTCTGGTGTTTGGAAGCACCCCTTTACTTAGACTGCCACAGTTAGCAATGTTGACTTGCATCCAAACCATCCAAAAAAAACCCCATGACTTCTAGTTGTATGCATTACCTGGCTAATGCATGCTATAAAACAGGAGTTTGAAATAGAGTTGCTGAAAACAGAGCTTTGAGTTGCAGCTGAATATTAAGTGCTTGCCAGATGCCAGACTACTCCATTGCATGCTGATTATATATACACCCCAAAGTGTTGTAGGACTCTGTTGCAAGAATGTGTGTTGACAGTGTTTTCTGATAATGCAGGCAGGCTTTAACAGGTAGAACCTGTCAGCAAAGCCTGGAGTCTCTTGCTGATCTCTTTTGTACAAACTTTACATCTAGGTATTATTTATTCAGCATTTCACCTATGTCTGCAGTGCCTTCTTTTCCTAAAATATCCAACTGACTATGTTCTCATCCTCTCTGAATTGGCAGTGTAAACTCTAGTCTTTCTACTGCTTGGCTTCTGCTCAGTGCAGCTATGGAATATGTTGATGGATAATGGTAGCTAGCAGCTATTACATAGGTTATGTGATGTGTAACAGAAAAGTCTGAAGATACTGAATCGCACAAGTCTCCCAAATCATTAATCTTAAGATACTGTTTTAACTGACAGTATGTAGAGGCTTTTCATAGTGAGGAGTTACTGCTGAAACTGGAGTATTCTGAGAGTAAAGACATCCTTTTCAACCTGTTTGGAGTTAGTGACTATCATCTCATCGCTTTTGAGGCTGTTCTCCGTGAGCTAACATTAAAATATGCCTGAGTCTGTTAATATCTCGGTAAACCTTACAAATCTATGTGCCTGAACATGAGCTGGATTAAACCAGTTACGCCATCAGCTTCAGCTTGTCATCTTTAGAAGCAACCAAAGAACCAGATATGGCTGCCTGTAGACATGTTTATAGAAGCTATTGCTCATCATTGGCATAAAGATAAGAATATCTACAATCTAAAAGAAAAACTTCTTTCTTGATGAAGATTTCTGGTTCCATTACCTGAAGACTTACTGTCTTCAGCATATTTCCCTTTTTCCTGCTTTTTTTTTTTTTAATTTATTGTGGCTGATAGTAGTCCTTTATGCGTAAAAAACTCAGTGGCAAAACTTCTGTTGCATTTCTTTTCATAACTTCTTAACAGTAGTAGATGTGACCTTTTGCAATGACTTGTAATGCATGTTATTTTAGCTCATTTGTCCCTTTTTAGTCTCCAGAAGAATTGGCTTAAATTTTTGTGTGTGTTTCTCTTATTTTACTATTTTGGCTGTCTGAAGGGTTTTGTAGTACTTCCTGTCTTGCATGTGTAGCTGCTTTCTCCAGACACAACATGACATTTGTGTTTTGGGGAGCTATCTTTGGTCAAATAGAAGCCCTTTTCAAAAGGAGTGATGTGTAAGATGAACCTATGGATTCCTTATTTGACAATGTAGTCATATGTTAGACTCAGACTTCTACCAAAATATGTAAGTTGGTGTCATGGTTTAGCTCAGCTTGGGACCAGGCTATGCAGTCTCTCTCTTTCACTAGCCCCACCCTCTGAGGGAATAGGGAGAGATAATATAAGAAAAAAGGCTCGAGGTTTGAGATAAAGACAGGGAGAGATCCTTAAAGTTACCGTTATGGGCAAAACAGACTCAACTTGGAGAAATCTATTTATTTATTATTAAAACCAAAGCAGGATGATGAGATGGAGAATTCCACCCACCCCTCCCTCTTCCCAGGCTTAACTTTATGTTCAGTTATCTCTACCTCCTTCTCCCGACTCCAAGTGGCACATGGGGGAATAGGGAATGGGGGTTATGGTCAGTTCATCACATGTCATTTTACACCGCTCCTTCCTCCCTAGGGGAAAGGACTTCTCACATTTCCTCCCTGGTTCCATTGTGGGGTCCCTCCCACAAGCTGCAGTCCTTGATGAACTGCTCTGGCGCAGGTCATCTTTCCATGGGGTGCAGTCCCTCCAGAACCACTGCCCCAGTGCAGGCCTTCGGTGGGCCACAGCCTCCTTTAGGCATCCAGCTGCCCCGGTGTGGGGTCCTCCACAGGCTGCAGGTGGATCTCTGCTCCTCTGTGGGTCCCCATAGGCTGCAGGGGGACAGCCTGCTTCACCATGCACTGCACCACAGGCTGCAGGGAAATCTTGGCCAGGAGCTGCATTACTCCTCCCCCTCCTTCTTCACTGACCTTGGCATCTGCAGCCGTTCCTCTCAGAAGAAATTCTTCACAATTGGCTCAGGCAGACACCTCTCAGGTTCTCTTCACATCTCTCCACTTCTTGCAGCCAGGTTGGGCAGAGTTGGGCTCAGACAGCCACCTAGTGCGAGGCCAGAGGGTGAAGGCTGCAAGGCTCCCAAGGCTCATGCCTCCCCTGCTTCAGCTGCTTCACTCCCCCCCCCTCCCCCCCTTCTTAAATACGTTATTGCAGGGGCATTATCGGGGAACATTCTGCCACCAACTGTCTTGGCCCTGGCCAGCAGGAAGTCCGCTGTAGGCCTGGCCAAGTCCACCAGACAAAGGGGAAACTTCCAGCAGCTTCTTGCAGAAGCTGCCACTGTAGCCTCCCCTCACTAAACAAAACCAACATAGTTGGAAAAAAGAATAGTGATAACTTTTTCCTTAGAAGTATTTTTCATCATTCTGCGACTATAGACTAGTGCTTTAGAAAACTGAATGTTTCACTAATGGTGTTTATACAGTGGTTCCCATTCCACCTTAATATTCCACACTAAATATTTCCCTATGGAAATGTTGATATCTTCAGTCTTAAACTTTATTCTGATAATACTGCTCATCGGCGTGAAACCTTGGATGTGTTAAACATTTTTATAAACACAGTCTAAGGTTGACAGCTTCCAAGGAGTTGCACAAGTACAAATAATTTACTTGCTGTGAATTTATAGGACCATAAAACATGTAGCATAAAATTGGATATTCAGTATTCATTTAGGTGTGCTTTGACACAAACCAGTGACTGAGCTTACTCAGCTTTCTGTTCTAGATTCATATACAGGTGAAAACATCTAACATGACATGATCTTTATAGTCACATGTCCTATTTTGAAATTGGAAACTCAAGAAGTCTGAGGTTGTGAAAGCCTTGGTTTTTTTTCTTTGCATAGCAATCCTGTAAAGTGGATATAATAATATATATAGTGTCTCTTTTCTGAACTTCAGCATCCTATTTTTCATAGACTTTGCAGATTCCCTTTTGTGAGGGAGACAAAACACTCCTAAATCCTTCTAACAAAAGATAACACTTGACTCTTGGTTCCCAACGTGTATAAAACATGACTGAACCATGTGGGTGATTTCAGAGGAGTCCACACCTACCAAATGTAAATTTGGATCAGACTTGTTAAACAGCTTTTGTGTGTGTCTGATGCTAGAATAGATACAGGGTGGTGGTGGTGCAACACAGACAGCTCTGAGGATAGCAGTTGGTTCTTGATGGTTTCCAAAGAATACATCTGTGGTAGCAAAGGGCTAGAAGTCTAGGGAAGATTTTATCTTTCAGTGAAACTACTTAAATGTGCTAGAAAGAACCACAAATGAAATTGCAGCTGATGCAGATGATTTGTATTGGACAAAATAAACTGCTCACACTTTAGCTGGATTAAAGAAAACTTGAATCTTTGGAGAAGTTGCTTATAATAGAAACATTTTTCCAGGCTGAGATGTAAAATAAGAGATAACAAGGTTTTCTTCCTGTTGTGATTTCTCAGAAGAGGTGGGGAGTGACTGAGAATTAGATGCTTTTTTTTTAAAGCCAAACATTGCCACATCATCTACTCACAGTCCAGCAGATTCAAGTTTCTGCTGCTAGAAGGAACAGAGGTGAAAGGGATTAGTAACAGCTATTGCTTGGAGGAAGGTTATCCTATCACGTGTGCTACAGACATAGAGCTCCTGCCTCCTTCAAAATGGATTTGAAGATGCCCAAATAATCCAGTAGATGTGGCTGTGTTTGATGGCTCCTCTTCTGGGGGAAAAGAACTCTTATTCTCCTTCTCACGCATTGCACTACTACTGTAACAAGTTCAGTAATGACTCTGATGTTTATGATACAGCGTTAACAGCGTGCACTGTATCATTGGGTTCTCTTGAGAAATCTCTTGCCCAAAACTCTAATCTAGCCTTGTCATGTTTAAAGCTGAGCAAGACTAGATTTGAGTTGGAACCACCTTACCACTAACTTTTGTAGATTTGTTGTATAAATGCCCTAATTTTTTGCTTTTTGTCCTGCAGGATCCAGAAGTTATGGTTGCGTTCCAAGATGTTGCCCAGAACCCAGCAAATATGTCCAAGTACCAGAATAATCCCAAGGTCATGAATCTTATCAGTAAATTGTCTGCCAAATTTGGCAGTAAACCATAAAATCCCTGGTTCTTAAAAATCATATCTGAATGGGAAGGATTGGATTTGGCTAACCAGTGTTGCAATAAAACAAACCATTGTACCTCTGATCTTCTTAGGAGGAGAAATGGGGTGTTCTAAGGAGAACAGCTCTCTAGCCCCAAGTGTTGAGTTTATTTGATGATTGGTTTATAGCACTCAAATTATATTCAGATGATCTAGTTTCAACTACCCCTCCTTGTACAAGACTTGCAACCTTTTATTGTATTACAGACACTTGCTTTTGAATGAACACTCCTGTAAGAAATTGTATTCCAGGAGCGTAAGATAAAAACCTGCTGTTGTAGTGGTTTGGATTTTTTTTTTTTTTTTTTTTGGTTATTTTCT
>JAAGAY010146541.1:0-47811 GCA_011801015.1 Ardeotis arabs
CCCTCTGTTTTGAGACCATGACCTCTAGTCCTGTCACAACAGGCCCTGCTGAAGAGTCTCTCCCTGTCTTTCCTGTAGGCCCCCTTGATCTCTAGTAGGGACTCTCCTTGACTACCCCAAGGTTTGAAATGTGCATTTACATTGACCAACCAACATGACACCTACATTGCAGAAGATACCCTGTGCTGGAGAGCCAACAGGTACCTCCATAAAATACACCATGAATATCCCTTCATCCTTACTGATTCCTACCATGGGCACCTCTCGCAGCGAGGTGAGCGATCATTCCTCCAACAAAACCAACACCAGGCAGCTCTGCAGAAAACAGGTAGGAGATGAAGGAAGAGTGGAAAAATGTCCGCCCCTTTTTTTTTCTCTCCATATCAAGACGATTATCAGAGAGGCCCTTTGCACAGTCTCTCCAACAAGAGCTAAGCGTGCAAATTCTGTACCGCTGGGCTGTCCCAAACGCACGCCACATACACGAGTAGACTTAGAGAGAAGAAAACTATCCACCTCATTAGGGAAAAGGAGCTGTGAAGCCTAATTCCCCGTGAGCACTGAAGATTTTCAGCTGCATGGAAGTGCTCAGCTTTATTGCCGTGACAGCTCAGTATACACACTGACTACAGGATTAACCATCCACGCTCACCGATGTACGACATCACGACGTACACAGGACTCCAACAACCATCTGGATCATTGCTTCAGCAACGCCACACTACCGAAATCTTTCATTTGGGTTGCAGAATTTGGGTTGGTTTTTTTTTTTAGTGTAAGGCAAGAAACTGAATAGCCTCATTTCCTAGGCACTAGGAAAAAAACCCAAACTTTCACAGCTGTCAGAAAGCACCATTGTTGTAGCCATTCCTTCTTAAGAGCTTGCTGATTTAATCAGTCTAGTAATAAATTATGAGATTAAAAAAAAAAAAACAGAAGAAAAACTTCTGAGGTGAAGTGAAATTTGTCATATGGTTAATGATATCCCCACGCTGTGCCAGCAATGAAGTGCGCCCACCTGAACGTCGCTGCGAGTGGGAGCAGACGGGTCCATTAGTAACGCGGCTGAATGTTGCTGAAATGGAGCCTGAAATGTCACACTTCAAAATGAAAAAGCATTAAGATTACCAAGAAAGCTCTGCATGCATTTAAAGTCTGAGTAAACATTAAAAGCACTTCAAGTTTTCCTTTCTGGGGGAAACATTCATCACGGATATTCCGATTTACTGCTAATGTCCTGCTATCTACATACAGAGCAGGTCTCAGGAGGATGATGGCAAGATTTCTTGTCCCAGAAGTGACTTCCCAGAAAAGCCAGGAGTTTCTTCTGCCATGAAGTTACTCAAGTTCGAAGCTGCCCACAATTTGAAGTATACATGGACTTGGATCATCTAGTCCATACAGAAAACATATTGAAGCCGCGATAGAAATGCTAGGGATTACATTATTCAGAAAGTATCTCAGTGTGATTTGCAAATGAATTAATCACCATCTTGATATTCCTACACCTGTTTTGTGTACTAAAACAGTACCAAAGGCAAACCTTAAGTTAGACACACGCCATCACACAAAGCATGGCTCCCCATTTCAAGACAAAAGCCTGGAAGACACTGCAAGGAGTTTCCAGTGCCTAAAGGGGGTCTACAGAAAAGATGGGGAGAGACTGTTCAGCAGGGCCTGGTGTGACAGGACAAGGGGTAATGGTTTTAAAATAGAGGGGGGTAGATTCAGATTGGATATTAGGAAGAAGTTTTTTACAATTAGGGTGGTGGAGCACTGACACAGGTTGCCCAGAGAGGTGGTGGATGCCCCATCCCTGGAAACGTTCAAGGCCAGGTTGGAAGAGGCTCTGAGCAACCTGATTTGGTTGGAGGTGTCCCTGCTCCTTGCAGGGGGGTTGGACTGGATGGCCTTTGAAGGTCCCTTCCAACCCAAACCATTCTATGATTCTACGATTCCGTGATTCCTGATCCATAATTTTGCAGTTAATATAATGTTGGTATAAACCTTCTGTAACCAAGGATCACCATGTCTACAGGAGAAACTTGATCCTACTTTGTTAAAAAAAAAGATCACACTGAGACACATCCTGCGATTTCCTCATTTATCAAGATAACTTATCTACCATTAAATTAAAAAAAACAAACTAACAAAAAAACGCAAAAACACAAAAAACCCCATGAAAAAAAACAGGGACTGTAACAGTGTTTATATTTTCTTTTCCTTGATTCTGAGTGTTTCGTTTAGTTTTTTTTTTTTCTTTTTAATTGAAACAATTCCCTCCACAAAGGTCCAAGATTTATATGGAAGTTATTACTCTTCAACATCACATCTGAAGAGCAATCACACATTACTCACTCTCTTGAACTGTTCCTTGAAGGACATGAAGACATCTGAGAGGAGGTAGCTCAGCATCCTGTAAGAGGCTCCTCGCACCTTTTAAAATCATAGCTGGTAATAATTTCTTTTTTTAAAAAAAAAACCAACCACATAAGGAAAGCTCTCTCTGTCTCTAATAAGAGTACTTTTAAAAGGGGAGATTTACACTGAGGGTGGTGGAACACCGGCACAGGTTGCCCAGAGAGGTGGTGGATGCCCCATGCCTGGAAAAGTTCAAGGCCAGGTTGGATGAGGCTCTGAGCAACCTGATCTGGCTGGAGATGTCCCTGCTCCTTGCAGGGGGGTTGGACTAGATGACCTTCGAAGGTCCCTTCCAACCCAAACCACTGTATCATTTCTTACACTGTCACTTCAGAGCACCCTAACACATCACCTAACTTTTTTCAGAGTTAGGTCTGTCTTAATGCTTTTCATCCTCAGCCCTGATACACTTTAAATCCTATTAGGTACAAAAATTTGTCCAACACAAAGATATTTAGCTAATAAGTAAACCCTTTCCCGAAACATCCAAGAAATATTGATTTGGTCTCAATGGAAACTGCAACCATGAGGGCTGGAGGCAAACCTCTGCTCTCTACCCCTCCCAGTCCCTGTGTTAGCACAGGACAACTTCATTAATCTCTCCACAACCACAAACTTTTCAGCAAAATGGGTTCCACGCACGTAGTGAACAATTCTTCAGCATCTCTCTGTGATCAAAGCACCTTTCCTAGTGAGCCACTTCACGTTCATCTGTGCAACCATAAAAAGAAGAAAGGAAAGGGCTCTGAAGCCACAACAATCAAGCAATCAACACAGCTTGCAAACCAATGCCACCTTCTCCACTCCGAGCATCAGAGCAAACACAGGAGAAAAGGAACCAGTTTAGACGTTAGGGTTCTTCCCAAAAGTTCTTGATTATGTGGAGATCAACAGCGTAGCTATTACCTGTAGGCCGTCTTCAAGGTATGGAAATACAGATTTTCATTTAGCATAGAAAAGAGGAAAGCAAAAGCTGCCCAAAGAGAGCAAAGTAAGTTATTATAAAACGGAGCTCAACAGAAAAGAACAATTGATCTGTGCCATTATGGAACAATGACTGGGGTTTATAATGGAAGTCTCCTGCTCCTTCATATTTCTGTACATTAGGACTCTACTGTCTTACAACAAAGCCACACAACACACGAATCACGTTCTGTTTTTACTATACCAAGTCACAGCAGTGATTCAATGTATTGGCACGCACATTTAAGTTCTTTTGATAAGGAAACAGACATAATTGATCTGCTCTAAAATTCTTTTGCTTGTCTTAGAATCACAGAACACTTTGGGTTGGAAGGGATCATTAAAGGTCATCCAGTCCAACCCCCCTGCAAGGAGCAGGGACATCTCCAACCAGATCAGGTTGCTCACAGCCCCGGCCAACCTGGCCTTGAACGTTTCCACGGACAGGGCATCAACCACCTCTCTGGGCAATCTGTATCATAAACTTAACTGAATTCAGGTCATTTATCAAACTATTCTAAGATATCTGCTTTAGCAGAGTCCACGTGGTACAATGTAGGCTTGAATGAAGGGCTCAGCAACCAGCTGTCCTGGCACTTGCTTTCCTACACCATCAGACCTCAGCAGGGAAGAGGGAAGGGATGGGGAAAAACCTGGTCCGCTCTCCAAACTGGTCTCCACTGGGGAACAAAGTACATAGGGAATTCAGCACCCTGCACCCAAAATCAGCTTTTGTGAGTAGTTCCAAGTGCCTTGACCTTAGACAGGCAGTCCCATAAGCAGTGCCACAGACGCTAGGTAGGTCTTCCTGGAAGCTGAGTAGGTTTATCCAAGTGAACAAATATAACAAACTCCAGAAGTGTCCAGTCCCACGTTCCAACCAGCCTATGTTTGCACGCCAGCTCCACAGAAAATCATCACTAAACTTCCAAATCCATAGACCCTCCCTTTTGAACAAACGCCATCTTTGAAGACTTACACTTTGATTAAGAATGTTGTTTGGCAGAGAGCCTCAAAACTCTGCACTTTTCTGCTGGTGTAGGTCAACTCTAGGTTAATGCTTTTTTGTTTCTGAGCCATGTTCTCTTCCCGTCTCGCTGGACTCCTACAAGGCATGCATGGTAGCTGTTATGGGGCTGCCAACGCAACTGGAACTGCAACTCAGCACTCCAAGTAATACAGTAAAGCAGAAGTTATAAATAAGTGAATGATACACAACCCTTCTAGAAAGCCCTTCAAACACCAACAACTTTAGGATTCCACGGAGTAGACAAGAGAGATCTCAACTTCTAGTGGCATCTAGTGGATTATTTAAGGCAGACTGTTCTGTCTGCTCCGAGGTAGCAAAGATGTTCCCTCTGTCCTGTTCACCCACAAACTGCAGTAGAGAGAGGACCACACAGCTGCTGCTTCTGGCAGTGACCGACCTGCCCACGGACACAGCACAAGAGGCTCCTATTCCTTCTCAACAGGAAGGAAAGGGCGAGATGCACAGATAAAAAGAAAAAAAAAATCACGTTATCAAGATTGACAGGAATAAGCTCCGGTCAACTTGATTACTTCCTTGCTTGAGGGGAGAAGCAATTTAGCAAAGGTTTCTGACAGAGGCAAGACTGTATTTCTTGTTTGCTGCTTTTAATCACACACACTTTTTTTTTTAATCATGGCAGCTGTGAATGTATAGATCGGACCATGAGGAGTAAGAGACTGATGTTCAAAAACACACTGGCACCCCTACCTTCTACCAAGATCAACAGAGATCAGAGAGACGATGACATTGACACTACCAGAGACCCCAAATCAATGAGGATTAGGTGGCTAACTACTTGTAAAATACTGGCTGGCAGTCCTTGCTGCAAGGGCTCTGCAGTGGTAGGACGGGAGCTCCGAGATGATGAACTGTCTCAAAGGGCAGCAGACTGTTCCCTGCTTCCAGTCTGTCCATCGCTCGTCGCCAGCACCGAACTCTGCACGGCAGACACCAACGCTGCCCTGGCCCAAGTACAGGTTCATCGCAAATCTGCACGGACCACATGCTTAGATCTGTACAGTTAGTTTGTAAATATTTTCCTTCTTTGACAGAGAGGTAGAGTGGCAATTAAGACAAAAAAAAAAAAGATGGGAAGTGAGTAGAAAAAAAAAACAAGGAAGCTAACCCTTAAGGTTATACAGTACACATCGCATTTCATTTCTCCCAGCAGCAGCGTTTGGGGTGATGCTCCCTGACACAGGTTGAAGAGCAGCTTTCCAACCTAAGAAACTTTCACTGGAAAAACACAAATGTGCAGAAATTCAGGCTGAGCTCCTTGCTGTTTCTGTTCGCCTCATGGAATAACAGGGCTCTTGTGCTGGGGCACTAGGAGAATCATACAATCATAGAATGGTTTGGGTTGGAAGGGACCTTCAAAGCCCATCCAGTCCAACCCCCCTGCAAGGAGCAGAGACACCTCCAACCAGATCAGGTTGCTCAGAGCCCCATCCAACCTGGCCTGGAATGTTTCCAGGGATGAGGCAAAAGTAGAGGCAGCGGAGTCCAGAACTTCCAAAATACACACCAGCCCTGTTTGGTTTGGGGTTGGAACAATGTGAGTCACCACAATGATCTTAAAATCTCAGCTGAAGTCAAGTCTGATGGTTGGACCATCACAAATCCCTTCCAGGTATAAAAATGGGAAAGAAGGACTAAGAGCTGTAGCTTGGGTTCAAGTTTGTAAAGCCCACACTCTGCTTCAAACCATCAAATCACGTTGAAAGAAAAATAATTTCCAAAAGCAGGAGAGGCAATATCACCACAAATTGCCTCTCTGCTCAAGGGGAGCACAGGCACAAGTCCTACTCACCACGATGTCAGCAGCGCGGCATTTTGTTTTGTACAGGTTCAGGGTTTCCAGTCACAGGAGTATACATTGCTATCAAAACCTTAAAAAATCAGTCCTGAAACCAACAGGCAGCTGATGCAGATCATGCAACTCAGACTCCATATAAAAGCTTTTCCTAGTGCTCAAACTGCAGATCTGGATTCAAGTCATGGCTCTAATACGGCCTCTGTGACCCTGATCAGGTTCCTGTGTTTCAGTTTCCCAAGAGGGGAGCTGAAATAGCGACTCCAACCTTCCCCTGGCAAAGCTATTTTGAGAAACGCTGTAGACAAAAAAGGAACAAAGGTTTTATTCCCTGTTCTTAAATTCATGCTTAGACTTCAGCTTTCCATTTAACACAGAACACGGCTCCAACTGACCACAGCACCTATTCCAAGCACTGCCTGAAATTTCTGCCTGAAGCAGTTTCTCCCGCTTGCTTTTGACCAACTGTCACTACCCTTCATTTACCACATAGCAGGACTTCAGGAGAAGCAGCTGATTTGGATGCAGTCACATCGCCGCTGCACAGACACATTGTTCTGCTGATGTTCCTGTGCCCAACCCTTTTACGCTCTCCTACACCATCTTGTCTGAGATCCAACACCATATGCATTTAAATAAGTTGCTCTTTAATGTTTCAAAACCTGATTTATTAGTTGCTCACACTCCATCTGCCTTGAAAAACTGCAGCGTGCCTTCACTTCCACGGGCTGTACAAAAGGTTGAGGTTCAATTTGACTCCACTTTGTCATTTGATCAGCGTGTCAGCCACATATGGAAAGTCTCCTTTCAGCTACAGAATTTGTTTAAAATGCATACTTTTTTTTTTTTCCTCCCAGGCCACACAACTCAGCAGCAGGCACTTTGATTAATGTATTTGTCAGCTTGCACATTTACTATTTTGTTTGTTTCCCTAAAACTACTGTATACAGATGTAAGCTCTTCCAAAGCATGGCTGCAGCACAAACCCTTATCCGAAGCCGGAAAACAGGCTCGAGCTAACGAACTGTGATTACTTACACGCTGCATCCACTGTTCAACTATTTTCTTCTCAAAGCTTGCTTTTTTTATCTTATCTCCTGTAGTGGGAAATGGCTCCTACCTGAATTTTTTATATTCCTGAGATGTTCTCTACTCAGTTTTAATGTCAGGAGAAAAGAAAAAAAAAGTGAGCAAACAGAGAAAGCAAGTGAAATAAGACGAAGATATTTCTTGACACACAGTCACTTGTTGTTTCATATTCTTGTAAACTGTTTAACTCTAAAACTTCCCACATTTCACCTTCCTTTTGAATACTTAAAAGCTCACAGTCATTTTAGACAAAGGAATCGTTAGTTAGTTAATCATTAGTTAGTCTGGCGAGGCCGTGGGCTCGTAGTAGGATGTCGGACAAGGCCGCACCTCCACTCACCTCTGAGATGGGGCAGATTTGCTCTAGGCCCTCTTATGGGCCTGGTATGAGAAATAAGGAAATAAACACTGTAAAATGTTGTACTGTCTTCTAGAAGTATACATCTACAGAAACACTTACATTTTAATGTGAGCACAGAGGAGAGAAAGCGAGGATTTAGAAACGGTGCACAGCTGGGTACAGTAACCATCACGCTGTCCACGAAAGCTGTCAGACTTGTTTTCCACCTATTAATGAATGCATCAGTTCTAATGAAGATAAATTTGCCAATCTTTTGACAAGCCTTGAAAATGTTACAAATCTGGCGTGTAAAACAAGGCAAAATAAACCCTACTTGGTTATTCAACACCGTGATGCCTCTATAAACGTACAACAACAAAAGAATGGCCCTACTCCTCATCTGTGCATACACCAGTGTGAATTAATTCATTTTCCAGCAATATGCAGAATGATCCCTGCTAATAACGTGGGTTTTCCCCACGGGAACTGAAACGGATTGTCCATGCCAGTGCACAAAATGCACAAAACAACTCCCGGCGCCAGCAGGAATTATCAGATTGCTGGGAGTACGGCCTGTCAGGCAGCATTTTTCAACCTGTTCATCCATAATCTCTTTTAGATGGGTTTCCCCCCTCCTTATCCTCCTTGCTTTGTTTTGGCTGAAATTCAATCAAAGATTAATTTGACTTTAGAACACAACCAACACCATGGCTATTAACTCACACTGGAAATTCCAGACCACTGTGTTAATTTTGTTACAGCTTTTATTTTTTGCATTTTAATGCAAAATCGCTTCTCCCCCTCAGAGACTGTCACTGATATTGGAACAAAATCCCACGGGGTTTGTAATGCAACTCAGACACCACTAAAAAGGAGGGAATTTGACCCTCCGCAGACATTAGCAATTGCAGGAAAACAGCCAGAACTTTAATCACAATTCTTTCAAATGCAGCCAGGGATTTAGAAACGCTGTTATTCTAGGATGTGACCCTAATAAAGTGCTTAATCAAAGCCATTGCTAACACAAGAATAACCTGGCGACTTTAATGAAACACAACATCATAGGAGCCAATATGTCAGAATCACGCTGTATCTAATATAACAAACTCTAGAAAGAAGAACGACCAGCCCTTTCCATACATGTTTCTGTACATTTCTATACACAAGAAACTCAAGATTTCTCCTAAGCAATGACCAAGAACTCCCATGAGCTCTGTTTTACAGAAATTTCTTAACAGAGTTCTTCAAATTATTTTTGCTTTTTACTTGTTGCTACTGCTGTGCAGGTTATCAAGGATAAGAATCACAGAATCACAGAATGGTTTGGGTTGGAAGGGACCTTCAAAGCCCAACCAGTCCAACCCCTCTGCAAGGAGCAGGGACATCTCCAACCAGATCAGGTTGCTCAGAGCCCCGGCCAACCTGGCCTTGAACATTTCCAGGAATGGGGCATCCAGCGCCTCTCTGGGCAACCTGGGACAGTGTTCCACCACCCTCAGTGGAACAAATTTTTTCCTAATATCTAATCTAAATCTCTCTCCCTCTATTTTGAAACCATTACCCCTAGTCCTGTCACAACAGGCCCTGCTGAAGATTTTCTCCCCATCTTTCCTATAGGCCCCCTTGAGGTACTGGAAGGCCGCTATAAGGTCTTCCTGGAGCCTCCTCTTCTCCAGGCTGAACAGCCCCAACTCTCTCAGCCTGTCCTCATAGGAGAGGTGCTCCAGCCCTCTTAAGAAAAGTTCAAGAGAGAAGAAAAAGAAAGAAAAGTTCAAAAAGTGCACGTTGAAAAAACTATTCAAGTACTAACAACTTTCTTATTTTAAATTTTACTTAAAAGCATTCAACAGTCATAGGCTAAAGAAGCCAAGATTTGAATGTTCAGCTTCATCAGAAAAAAAAAAAAATTCCTTTGTGGTTTCTGCTGATGCAGCAGGCTCTATCGTCAGGAACTGTCTAGCTCAGTGGAGTCGTACCTACATCTTAGAATACTTTGTACTATAATTCCACAATTAGAAGAAATACGTGGAATGGGCACAAACCAAAGTTATTCCTGTGCCTTGGAGTACATTCCCTAAGCGGTAACGCTGAAAAGTCTGGACAACAGTATCTCCGACCACCTGTAACCGCAGCCTGCAAATCCATCGTTCTCTCTTTAAAAAATAGATGTAAGCCACTCCGCGTCTGAACGGAGAACTGAGTTCAGAGGTCCCCCTCTGCTGTGGTCCTAACCTTCCTGCTTCAAACAGCCACAAAACTTACTTTGAAAACTACTGCTCATCAAGAAAAATCAGAAGCCTTATCTGACGGAGGGAGCATTCAGAGAGCACTTCCTTCCATTCTTCCCCTCCAAGGGCTACTTACAACTGAGGAAAGCAGCCAGACTGTAACGCAGGAGAAGGGTTGTGTTATTGGGAGCGACACTCAGTAATACAAAGCGTTCCACAACACAGGAGAAGCTGCAGATCTAAAAGGTTTCCCACCTCCCACCGAATTTTGAGATTTCTATCGTACTCCTAAGGCGTGGCGCTGTGTTGGGGGCATCAGGAAAGAAGTTATCGGCCGCGCCGAGCTGTGGGCAGGCACTGATCCTCAGCGTACGCCGCGCCCCAGCAGCCGCCAGTGAGGGATCACAACAAGCAGACGCGGCAATCACGATGACCATGCTTCAACCTATAAAATTAAATACGAATTAAAACAATAAGAGTATCAGCAAAAAGTTGCTTGCTCTTATATCCTTTATATCCTTTATAATAATGGGATTTTTTTTTGAGGGCTGATGTTTGGCTCCATTTTCCAGGCTTTTTTTTCAGAGCAGTGAAAAATCCAAGGATTTAGGCATGGAAGATGACTAGATGCCTCTTTCCACCAGCCAGCTGCTGGAGTGAAGATTTCCCCCGCACAGAGCAATTGCAAAAAAAAAAAAATTTCTTTATACTTGACTACATGAAATCTTAGGAAGAACCAAAATAAAGCTGGAAACCACCCAGTGATGACCTTTGTCTAACGTAAAATAGCTTTACACCATTAAAGCAAAGTGAGCCATGCAAGACTTGGTTAAAACTGAAGCTTTGCCTGTAGAGCTATGACCACAGTGGGGACTTTGGTTGTGGAGGATAAGAGTCCCTAACATCCCTAATCGACATCGCAGCGCTGGCAGAAAGCTGTGAATAGCTGTAAGGCTGTAAGCTCTGCCAGAAGACTGTTGCCCATGACCAGAACACATCATGATGTGCCTTTCATGAGATCATCACAAATGAAGGCCGAAAAACATCTACCGTGTTCCTTGGTGAATAAACGGCAAAGCCTTCCAACGCATTACATGAGCTGGCTTGCTATGCCACCACTTAACTCAAAGACTGCAAAAAAGAACGGTGAAGAGGAGCAGCTGAAATCAGAAAAACATCATACAAACATGAATTGTTCGTAAAATAACGGGGTCCAGGAAAAAACTGTCTCAAGTGCTACTTTTGACGTACCTTAAGCCAGACCTCTGAGCAACCCGTTACCATTTTTACGTCTGTTTTTACAACATAACATCCTTTCTTAATAGTAGTTTTAAATGTACCCATGTTCAAGGGACTACTGCTTCATTCTTTTTCTGGCAACAGATCACATGGTGCTACACAGCTCCACGCTCCAGCGTAGCCCCTTTTCCAACCATCTGCTTGTCAAACTAATTCAAACTATTACCAGCTCTACCTACACGAAAAGACACTCCAAGCTTCAAGGAGACAGCTACAGTTTCACCAGGGGAGGGGAAAAAAAAAAAAAAAAAAAAACAAACCAGCAGCACAAAGAAGCTAGTCTAACAATGAGAGAAATGTCAAGAAATAGAAATGTCAAATCCCTTAGGGTGGAAAAAAAAAAAAAAAATTCCAACTCCAGTTCATCTCCAAGCACTATATTTTGTAATGAAATTACACTCTCTAGTCTTCCCTCAGGAAAAACCTGCTCCAACTAATCAGACTGTTGGTTTTTTTTTAAAGTTCAAAACAAATGCAAGAATTTCTATGCAGCATTCAAGCCCTAGCTGTCAAGACCTGCCTTTAACTCTTTGCAAGCAAAAAGGTCTGAATCTTGCCACCAAAACCTGCAGAACGGCTCAATATGGAAATAGTTCAAAATACCTCAATGTCCTCCTCTATGCTTACCACTTATGGCATCTTTCCTTCGTTTTTTAAAATCACTCTTCAAAATCTCCCCAACAGTCTCCTTAGCAAGTCAAATGCTCTCCTGAATCCTCCAAAAGCCATTGAGGATGGTGTTCCTTATATCCTTGGCAGAGCAAACTTATGCTTCTGCTAGTTTGTTTTTTTTTTCTTGAATAAAACCCAAAACCCCATGCTTATTCACACCTAGGACAACTGAACACAGACTTACGGCTGCGATACTGAGGTGGTGATGTAAAACGAGTAGGCAGTCATTGCTTCCCATCCCTCGAAACGCTTTACTCCGGATACCAACAGCAGCAGATCACCTTCATCTCAAGCACTGTCAGATGCCTTCAGCACAGCCGGGATACAAGGGGGCTGAAGCCATGGCTTGTTCTGCAGTGGTATGGCCAAGAGGTAGCACGACAAGAATGTTCAGAAAGATGGACCTGGGCTCTCCCTGGCACACACCAAAAGAGTAAAACAGTGGAGACATCCCAAGTGCTCTCAGGCACAAAATCTTCTGATATCGCAGTGTTTCCCACCTTCCAGATCTACACCATCATCAACACTACTATAAAAAGTCAAAACTCTCTCAAGAACAGCAAACATCTGCTCCCTAGCCAGGTCATTTATACAAAACGCTGACAGTCTTCAGTCATCTCATGCAATGAAATCCTTATAAAAGGCAAGATATTGTAGAAGTTCGTGTCAGCTCAACCAGAACGTATTTCTTTATGGGCATATCTATGCAAATGAGTTCATACAGATACTGCAGGAGGAAGAGTGTTATCAGCTCAGGCACAGAAGTGTGCCAGGTAGGAACACAACCTCCAGCCTGGAGCTGGCATTTACAAAAAGTAAATAAAATAAAATTCTAAATCAACAAGGTGTAAGAATTTGCTTCCCCTTATAAAAGCAAGAAGATACGATTGATTACATATGTACTCTTAGTGCATCGGTCCTTGTAGCATCTGGGCTTTTGTAACAGAGGGAGGGGAGCTGGTGATCAACACATTTCAAAACAGACTGAGAGAGCTGGGGCTGTTCAGCCTGGAGAAGAGGAGGCTCCAAGGAGACCTTCTAGCGGCCTTCCAGTACCTCAAGGGGGCCTACAGGAAAGATGGGGAGAAACTCTTCAGCAGGGCCTGTTGTGACAGGACAAGGGTTTTGAAACAGAGGGAGATAGATTCAGATTAGATATTAGGAAAAAATGTTTTCCAATGAGGGTGGTGGAGCACTGGCCCAGGTTGCCCAGAGAGGTGGTGGATGCCCCATGCCTGGAAACATTCAAGGCCAGGTTGGACGGGGCTCTGAGCAGCCTGATGTGGTTGGAGATGTCCCTGCTCCTTGCAGGGGGGTTGGACTGGTTGGGCTTGAAAGGTCCCTTCCAACCCAAACCATTCTGTGATTCTAAAACTCAAACACACAGTGTGGTGTGCCCAATCTTCTCTACCACAATTGCCTTTAAGACATAAAGGTCACCAATAAGCCTCTAAGATAACCCCAAATGGACCCTCACAAATGCTGCAGTAGATCCAAATCCATTGCTTTTGGGGCCAGGCGAGCCTCTCCCTCTCTCTAATCCAACCCCCGAGATGTCTGGTTTCACCTGAAAGACAGTCGCAGCCTCCAACTTAAACATTAAAGAGCACATTTTCAGTTATTTCTACAGTATGCTTAGTTACACACAACACAACAGCCAAAAGGCTTGTATCTGTTCAGTTAATTGCTTACCCTGAACGGTTTAACTATTTTTTGTTCATAAATAAAACGCACGCACTCCTCCCTGCTGATAAATAAAAAAAAAAACTGCTGGATCTCTTCTGTCTGGTTATTCTTAAGGAATTGCTCTTTATTAGCAAAATTAATTGTAAGGGTTAGTTGAATATTTTTCAAGCAACCTTTCATTATGTGTTACTATCTTAAGATTTTCATTCTCTTCTTTAAAACTTTTTACAAGCTAGAAATATTTACTAGCTGCCTGTGATCAGATACTTTTACTCACCAATGAAACCTTCAACTTCCTTAATTTAAAGCCAGCAGGATGGTTTAATTTAATTTCTTTGATGACACCAAAGCACGCTCATTGTAATGACACTGGAGAAGTGAAATGGATACAGTTGAAGATGCTACAGATCACCAAAACCAGTCAAGAGCTGGAAGAAGCTGCTGACTTGCACAGATATCATAGGTATCTGCACCTACAGACTGAAAATGCAAACAAAACATCACTGTGATGTGTTTGATGGTGGCTTCAGGTCTGCATTTTCAGGATATGCTTTAGTAGGCATGGTGGTGTTAGGTTGACGGTTGGACTTTATGTTCTTGGAGGTCTCTTCCAACCTCAAGATTCTATGATTTAAGAGTAAATCAATCCCCCCAAGTCCTCAGCAAGGCCATAGGACGTTGTTGGAGCAGCCAGCAGCAACAGCCAGACGTGGGGCCACAGCAGAGGTACCCCCCAAGGCTCTTTCAAAAAACTATCATGGAGCAAATGCAGAGCATATCATGTCCTTCTGTCTTCAAGGAGAACACCAGACACTCTGCAACCTGAATACAAAAAGGCAATTCCTCTTCGACCTCCACTCTTCGTTGCATTTAAATAAAACTTTATGGGTGTTTGGAGACCTAAAAACCAAAGACTCAGTCTGCCATTAATATTTTAATTGAAGACATGAATATTCATGATCATTTTGCTTCTTTAGAGGACAAGAGACAATAATTAAATAATTCTAATATGTAAATGCGTTCCTGTCATGACACCTTGCCTTCATCTACATTACAAAACCAAGGCATTCTTAGCTCTTTCATTATTTATGGAATTCTGGTTCTTTTGGCTTTTTTTTTTTTTTTTTTTTTTTTAGAGCTCTTGAAGGCAGACAGCACTTTCTCAGTTACAGGCTCAGTCATTATGGACTATTTCAAAGTCATCTGCCTCTCAACTTTGGCAGTTTTGGAGGATTTTTATTTGGGGGCTCTTTTGGTATGATACATCTTCTGCTTCCACGATAATTTCAACAGCACCGTGCACAACTGATATTTGCCACAAGCCCAGGAGAACTCAGAAAAGCACAAAGTTATTAAAGGTTTCATCATATCTCAGACTTCAAGAATGCTCCAGTGACAACAAAAATGTATTGGTTTTTACGAGAGACACCAGCAGTAGCTGTTTTCTGAAATAAATATAACATTATGTTCATTTGCAGCTATAACCAAACCAGAAAACTCTGGATGATTCCAGCAAGTCTTCCCTGTAATTGCTTTGAAATCCCCCCATTTAAATACAAGCTAACCTAAAAATTTGAAGCATGTCAAATGAGGACAAAAAAAACTGGAGTGGATTTCCAGGATCATGAAGTTCACCCTTCAGCTCCTCTGAATGAAACCTCCTGCATCTCCCCTTCCATAACTACCTCAAGCTCAAAGCAGGTTTCTTGCCTTCACTGTTCAGATCTCACTTCTCTACTTGTTTGAAATCTTTTTCCAATTTCCAGATTAAATTTCTTTTTGGCCAGTTTATACCTATCCATGGAAACACCATTTTCCAGCCAATAGCTCTTTACTAACCCTTCGAGGTGCCAGATACGCCTTTTGCAAGCAACTGTATCGCCTTTCAGGCTACTTTATTCCAGTCCAAAAGAGTTGTTTTTTTTTTTTTTTACCCCTCAATATAAGCAGCCAGAAACTGCATCCAATATTTCAGACGACTTCTAATCAGAGGCTTGCGCAGTGACGTTAATTCTTCCCAGTCTCTGCTGGAAATACCCTGCCTGGGTCGTGTTTGCCTTTTTCCGCGTAGCATCGCTTTGGCAGCTCAGTCGTTCTGAAATCAGCCAGCACCACTTCTTATCCTCCCTCATTTCCAATTGATTAGCTCCCAGTTCAGAGCTGAAATCTCTGTTATCCACCCTCAGGTGCATGACCCTGCATTTAGTGCTACTGAATTTTATCCCCTTCCTATTACTCCCATTCCTAATGTCACACAGCTTCTGTAGGTTATTTCATCACCACCACCATGGTGGCCATCACCGTAACAAAGGTGAGTCATTAAAATATTTCCTAAAACTCACATGAGAAAGCAGAGTGTTGAAGGCCAGTGAAAGCTGCCAGGTACCACACTGCCCGTTAAATACTAACATCATTCGAGAACAATATTTGACAAAACTCCAACTCATTTTGCGTAACGCGATCTCTTACAGAACTGGAGACTCCAAACAACATCGCAAGGGATGGACAATTCAGCCCCTCAGGTAGGAGCGAGCAGCTGTTGACAGAAGGAAACCATTCCCCAAAAGCTCAAGCAACAGTTGAAAAGTACTTCTGGTTTTAAAATCAAATCAGTTTGGTAACAACAAATCCTGCTGTAAAAGCCAGTATTGCTGGGAAAGAGAACCTACTCCATTCCCAGCAGACAGCTCCAAGTTGCACTCAGGGAAAAGCAGATGTTTAGAAGCCTGGCATTGCCCTTGGCTCACCTGAACGTCACCTTCATACCTGGAATATTTTCTACGTAAAACCACTCAGTCACTGAGATGCAAGTGACAGTCACATCTGAAACACTTTGATTTTGGAGTGGTGGTGTTATTGGATGTTCTTGATATGGGTTGAGCACGGCAGTCCTTGACTATGTTGATGTGCTGCTAGGTGAACCAGATGGGTATGTTCTCTCCTTCTCCTTGGCTTTATTTGGTCCATTTCAATACAGAAAGGGGCAGGGAATTAACTTTCAAAAGTCATTAATCTCTCCAATTATCTTAGAAAACAAAGAGCAGCATGCTGAAATAGAGCAGTCTGCTGGAAGTCGGACTTTACTGCAGAGCCATCAATCCCATGACTGACTATCCAAACCAGCACATCAAATAACATGGAGCAGCGACGCTGGGGAAGAAAAGAGCATCACAAGCACTTGAGGCAGTCAAACCACAGAGGGTTTCCCAGCGGCGTTCGGAGAGCTTTCAAATCTCCAATACAAAGATGCTTAAATATGGATACCATGGAAAGGGGCCAGCAGCTGCTGCGTATTTGTGCCATCTTGCCAATGCTTGCGACCGTTGCTGAAGCTGGCACGCTCAGACGTTTCCTGGTGAGCTTTATCGTCTCTGGTTTGGCTTTTCTAATCGGTACCACAACAACAGATCCCCTCCCGGCGCGTATCTAAACAAGCATCGGTTACAACACCTGCACTGGGTTTATTCAAAATGAGAATTTTTATACATCACTTCTTTCCCTGAAGGTGGACATCATCTTTGATAATCCCAGCACATACACAAGGGATGAAGGAGGAAGGGATGGAAGGGATGAAAATAGTCTTTCGAGTTACCCAGCCTTTCGGCAACGGAGCTGCGCAAGAGTGGGTTACGGTATGTCTGTACTACTGAAGTCACTTGGGTATAGAGACGCCCAAAAAGGTGTTGAGCTAGCTGGATCTGCAGGAAAGAAGTAGGATGGCCATACCCAGGCCACACTATTCTCCAGGTCTGCCCATGAGCTAAGGAAGGGTGTCTGCCCCGCGGTGCTGTGCCACGCCAACGCGCCGGTCTACCGAGGACTGTCCCAACCGCACGCTTCACTCCCTTCCATGGGAAAGCCCTCATGCTTTTAACTGTTCTGATTTTTGAAAAGCTGTGAAACACCAGGAAAACTCAAAAAGATCCTCAAACTCCCAGCTGGGGATGTATTTTAGTGTGTTTAATTCCAGGTTGGCAACAGCAGGATTCCCTCAGGTGATGCAATTGCTGTCGTTTTAAGCATCCAGTTCTGGACTGAGGCACTCATTTAGGAGGCACTTTGAAACCTACGTCTTTAACTTCCAAAAATTAGCTTCAAATAAAAATAAAAAAGCAGCTGAGAGAAGCACCAAAGATTACTTCCACCTGTCTCAATATTTTCTGACTAGATTAAGAAAAAAAACCACAGGGATTGAAAATACCAAGCTAAGGACACGGAGCAGCAGCATGGAGAAATTAATAAATGCAATTAAGTCAGAAACAGAGAAACGGAGGTCTTTTAAAAAGAGTAAAATCCCCAAACATACACACAGACCCCAAATCAGAGGAAAGTAGTGAGAGCTGCCAAAGTGCTCTGGTCAGAGGCACCTCAAGCTTTGAATCCACCTGCATCTCATACTGGTGCAGATGGTGGCAAACTCACCCGTCCTCTGGTCTGTACGCCTCCCGTATCTCAGGTGATCGCGTAGTCCAGCCACATTGAATCCTTCCTCCAAGTACATACATATATATATACATATCAGTTCCTTTTTTTGGCCTCTAATTAAGTCTAGCACACTCCGCAACCATCACAAGATGTTGATTAATTTCCTGATGTGATTTAAATGTATCCTAGCTGCGTCAATCTCCTCCCTCTAGATCTTCAGAACAACCCTTCACTCCTTCCAATAAGGCCGGGGATGTACTAATTTCCTTCTCCTTTTTGCATGTGCAGATAGGACAATTATCCAGACATCCCTCAGAATGGCTTGCAACGGCAAGAAACTCATTTTTAAGCCAGTCTGCCGCGTACACCAGCCGACACGCAAATCTGATCCAATGCGATAAACCTGATGAAGATTATCACAGCGCTCGCTCGCAACGCTCGGCAGAGCAAGACAAAAAATCTGAGAGCAGGAAAAAGATTTGTCCATTCAGGTCCATATTTGTTGGCTGATGCTTCCCCTCTTGCAGCGGATCCCACGCCAGATGTGTTTTGAAAGACTATCAGAAGTTTTTTAGAAGGATAAAACGCATCATACTGCTGCCATGTAGGAATGGTCACAGAATCATAGAATGGTTTGGGTTGGAAGGGACCTTCAAAGGCCACCCAGTCCAACCCCCCTGCAAGGAGCAGGGACATCTCCAACCACATCAGGTTGCTCAGAGCCTCATCCAACCTGGCCTTGAATGTTTCCAGGGATGGGGCATCCACCACCTCTCTGGGCAACCTGTTCCAGTTGTATATGGACAGAAACGTGTCATAAAAATCACATTATTTCTCTCATCAGAACAAGAGGGGGATGTAGGAATCTATAGAGAGTCACCAGAATTCAAGAACATGCTATTCTGCTTTCAGAGTTTGTGGGACTGAAAAGCTACCTAGAGAAGATGACAACATCAGATGCTTCAAAGCAGGAAAAAATCCGAAGGAAGTGTGTAAGAGTGAGCATGGCTTCCTTACAAGTTGGTTTTACCAGTCTTGTAAAAAATGATGCTGTGTGTGGTGTAGAAAAAGTATCAAAAACACCCTGCAGGTCAGCAAACCCATCCTACAGCAAGGTTTGCAGGCAATTTGTGGTCTGTGAAATTCAGATGGGTCACATCAGCTGACTTACCTTGTTTGCAGCTACTAAACTGCAATAAAGGGATGCCAGAAATAACCTGGCTGCTTTCCCACCACCTCTTTTTTCCAATTCCAGAGCTGTCGCAGTGCTGTTTGGTGACTGAAGACCACCACTTCAGGGGAAAAAAAAACCTGAGAAGTCCTCCGGCAATAAAAATAAAAATGAAATGTACGACTG
Organism: Ardeotis arabs; assembly: GCA_011801015.1. Classification (NCBI taxonomy): domain Eukaryota; kingdom Metazoa; phylum Chordata; class Aves; order Otidiformes; family Otididae; genus Ardeotis; species Ardeotis arabs. The sequence continues at coordinate 19,324 of JAAGAY010146541.1, forward strand.
ACCCAAATGCTATTTCTTCAAAGCCAATATCTGCCAGCCCTCACAAAGACTACACACCCTAATATTTCCGCTCTGGGCCATATGTGCCATTCTCAGGCAAAAATAAATTTGTTAACAAGTCTGCAAGAGCAGTTGGCACTTACTTATGCCAGTCTGTACTAACATCTTGAGGCTTTCTTTAATAAGAAAAAAAAAATTTAAAAAGAGAATGTTTCAGGCAAGTACAAACCCAGTAAAACGTGCCTAAGTCGTAGGGGAAAAAATAGTAATTCAAGGAAACATTATAAATTCTTCTGCTAATAGGCAACAGAAATGTTGGCAAAGTTTGTTGTTCACAAGCTTCGGGATCATCCAGGGGTCCCGAACATTTTAAACATTCAGCGTGACCATCTGTCATTGCCATAAGTCACCGAGCAGAACGAGCAATTACTGAAGTCCTTCTCAGACATAATCTGTCAGCTCCATCCAGTTCGGCTGCCAAGAGAAATCAAGTTAAGGACTATGAAAGCAGATTGTCCTGATGGGAAATGGGATCACTCCACCTGGGGAGGTGAGCAGTGGCGGGGAAGCAACCAGCATCCAAAAATCTTGCGACAGGTCCCTGGTGCTCATCAGGTTGTGCACCACATTTTTATACCCGCTGGCGTCTCATGTTCTGTCCCCGCTCTACACAGCAAGAGAGGAAGAGCAGATCACGTGGAATTAAACGGCAAAGCTAAAGGTCATTTGAAGGATGGTGGCAATAAAGACTCAGAGTTCACAGAGGTGTTGGCACGTCACCCAAGAGCAGCAAAAGCAGCGGGATAGAATCATAGAATGGTTTGGGTTGGAAGGGACCTTCAAAGGCCATCCAGTCCAACCCCCCTGCAAGGAGCAGGGACATCTCCAACCAGATCAGGTTGCTCAGAGGCCCGTCCAACCTGGCCTGGAATGTTTCCAGGGATGGGGCATCCACCACCTCTCTGGGCAACCTGGGACAGTGTTCTACCACCCTCAGTGTAAAAATTTTTTTCCTAATATCCAATCTAAATCGATCTCCCTCTATTTTAAAACCATTACCCCTCGTGCTATCACAACAGGCCCTACTGAACAGCCTCTGCCCATCTTTCTTGTAGGCCCCCTTGAGATACTCCAAAGTTTAGCGCTGAACTTGTCTTAAGGACTTCAAGAACACGACCCATCAGAATCACGTCCAGGTAAACTCCTCCTCTTCCTCACCCTCAGCTCAGGGACGTGTTGTAACTGCACAGAACTGCCAAATCTTCTAATATGAAGAATGAGCACTGCTGACATTCCTAATTGCTTTTAATTTTTGTCTCACCAGCCCGAGCTGCACCATAACAGGAGAAAAAAAAATGCAGCAGAGTACAGAATAATCCTTTTAAATAACTCCTGAACCCCTACAAAACCAAAATCCCAAACATTTCCTAGCGGAAATTTGTGAAGCTAAATGTATTGATGGAGCTTAGGGCTGGAAGGATCACTAGATCACTTAGGCTGGGCTCTTCCAGAGAAGGGTCCGTTTAGTTTTACACAATAGCTTGTTTTTAACTAGGCTTCATCTAGAGATGATCCAACCAGCCAGAGACAAAGAATCTGTCTCTCTTCCTACAAATTTGTTGCAGTGCTACATCAGCCCATGTTTGAAGACTGCATCTAGTTTGAATATATCTCATTTTACCTTTGAGTTACTGGTTTTTCTTACATCAGAGCAGTTTACCCTCAGTCCTTCCACTTGTAAAGCCTTGTTACCGGTCACACAAAACCGATGTCAGAACAGACGACAGTTCACAAAGGTGTCGGATATTTCTTCGCAATGGTGTAGCCATTTTGCACTCTGTAAATCTCAATATCCACAGCAAATTTTTATCAGTAACCACTATGTACTTTACAAAGACACAGAAGTAAATAGAAAATGATCTTTGCAGGTCCCCTCCAACCCAAACTACTCTATGATTCTATGAAAATTGCTTAAGTACACTTATTAATCGTCAGGTAGTTCTATAGAAGTTTTGACTCCTTAGGAAGCCAGGCTAAAACTCTTATCAGAGAGCTTGGACAGGCTACTACGAACTATCCACTCACCCCAAAAAGCTTTCCTTGGTGATTACTTGAACCCATTCGTAGCTTTTGTTGAATAATTTATCAAGTATCTTCAGAAACATTATGCTCCTCCTACAGGTTGCATAAAACTTAGCTAAGAAAAGAACTTCAAATTGGTGCTCTCCTTACTCGTTCCCAGATGAAAGGATGAGAGGCAAAGTCACAAGCTGCAGCAAGGGAAACTCTCATTTCATATTGGAGCAGGAGTCTCTGAGATTCCAGGGTGGGGGAATCTCAGAGTGGTGAAGCACTGGAACCTCCGTTCTTGGAGATCTTAAAAACTCAGCTGGACCAAGTCAGACAAAGCTGATGTAACCTGGAAGTTGACCCTATGTCAAGCAGGGTACAGGACCAAAAACCTCTTAAGCCCCCTCCAACCTAAATAACTATGGGAGAAAGGCTGGTCACACTCCTAAGAGCAGCCAGACTGAATCAAGACAACAAGAGGTCCACGTGGTACCCGGGATGCTGGGGACATCACGACTAAGACGGCTGTAGCTAGCTTTTACCTCTTGTTTGTCAGCAGTCAGCTGATGGAGCAGCATCCCTGTGCTGACTAGCTTTACGTGCACACTTGCAGACGAAGGATTAAAAACGCAAATGCTGTGATATAGGTGTCAAATTAAGAGTAACCCTAAAGCCTGGAAAGGAACTGTAAACCAGTTGCTTTTATCTGGCTCAAAGTCGCTGTGTAACAACAGCGGAAAAGGGCATTCCTGCCCGTTTCAGGCCAGCAACGACCAAATATGACGTGGTAACAAGAGAAAAGAATATGTTACATGGTGCAGGGTGGGAATTGCTCCACTCTACAACCCATGAGAAGGACATGAAGGATATCGACCTCTTTCTGAAGCCCTGTGCTGCCAAGGTTACTGGACTGGTCACCTAGTAACCTCGTTAATAAATCACTTTAACACAAGGCACAAAATACACGCTGTGATCAACTACATCCCGCACCAATCTCCAGTAAGGAGCTTGCCAAAGGTCTGTGTCCTCGTTAATTATTTGGTGTAACAACACATCTTGCTCCAAAAGAACTACCAGCACTGCTGTGAAGGGTCAGAAGAGGTGCTGCAAGAAGCTGATGTTACTGTGAAGACTCTGAAATCATGTTTTGGGAAACAAAAGATCCAAAACTGAAAGAATTCGGTGATCAAGTTTCTTAAAACATACATTTGAACCAAGTTTATTAAAAAACACATTCATTTGACCTAATAGCTATAACTGTACATTGATTTAGGAAACGACCAAGGCAGAGAAGGTGAAAATTGCTAACGTGATTGTGTGGTGGTTAATAAACTACAGGAGAAAAAATAATTACTTATGCAGAAAGAACTTCTGGATTGTCCAGGTTGCCCAGAGAGGTGGTGGATGCCCCATCCCTGGAAACATTCAAGGCCAGGCTGGATGAGGCTCTGAGCAACCTGATCTGGTGGGAGATGTCCCTGCTCCTTGCAGGGGGGTTGGACTAGATGACCTCTGAAGGTCCCTTCCAACCCAAACCATTCTATGATTCTATGATTGCAAAAAGGTTACTAATAAAAATCCTTAAGGACAAGTTTAGGAGATATTTCTACTTAATCACAACTGCCCAAAAATAAATGTGCAAAAACCAGTTCCTGATGAACCCAGAGACGGAATTTATTACCAACACACAAGAGCATCAGATACTCTACACCTTGACCATCGGAGGAATGGAATATAATTTGATACTGCATATTTCAACGCATTCAGGTACTAATAATTTTCGCCATGAAGTAGAAACTGTATGGCTTGAAATTTTAGAAGACAAATACAAATATATCCATCGATCACAGAAGGACCAGGGGCCACCCAGAGGATGCAGCCATAAAAGTAAACATGACCCAAGATACAGCAGGTGTACTATTTCCAGCAAGGTCAGGAGGGGAATATTGTGAATATTTAAGGAATTGGTGGGACATCATCTGGAATACCAACTCAAAACGAGGAGAAACCAGAAGAGAGACAGAAAGCCTGTTCAGATGCCAGGAGAATGATCAGCACATTTTACAAGAAAATTTTGGTAGTTTGGTTAATTAAATTAGAAGATCAGAGTTGTAAACACAAGGGAAGAGAAGAAATTATTTAAAGAGAGTATAAAAACAGGAAATTCAATTTGACTACAACAAAATCCAGATGAGGTATCAAAGTAATGTCTACAAATGTCAAAGCAGTGAAGATCTGGACGGCTTCAGAGGAGGAGGACAAAGAAAATCTGAGTCTTGATAAAAGTATCCCTCTACTTGTGGTTCATTGACTGGAATGACTGGAAGAGGACTGGATAATTCAAGAAGCCTCTCCAATCCTTCTTGTATTTAGAGATGGTTAACAGAAATATTAAACAGTTTATATTCAACCTGATTCCTGCAGAACTTTGCTACATCTCTCCAAGCTAACCTTGACAGCTACTATGATAATTCAGCTATAAATATCAGCTATCAAAATACTGTCAGGAGCTTGGCAAATACTAAGTGAGAAATAATGCTCTTTAATTAAGGAATTAAGAACTGTAGTATCAATATCTAGGAGTCTAGATGTTGATCAGAACATTGGCGCGCTCGTCTCTGCGTAATGACAAAAACACGCGTGATCCATCGGAGTTTACAGAGGAAATACAATTTGAGGCAGGAACAGATGGGCGCAGAGTAGGAAGGATGAACGTGGTCACTCTCAACTGCTTCACATGGTAGGTGGGGGTCTCAGAACAACACAGACCTAGCAATTCCCAATGACTTTTTTTTTGTGGCACCCAATACATCTTCTAAATTGGCTCATTCATTACAGAATCAACTTGAAAACAACTTTTTTTTTTTTTTTTTCCCTCTCCCCAAAGAGACTTGCATTTTCTCACTGCTAATCTGCCTTATGGAACTTGGATTTTAACTGAAAAGTGCATCAGTAAATTGGCATCCCCTACCGCGAGAGATAAGAGCTTCCTTCAGTCACCGAATAAAGATGCTGAAACACTGACAGGTATTTCTGAAAGCTCTTTTGAAAATTCCTTTCTAAACAATATTTATTTGGCTGAAACATCTGATCAGCGCACTTCCATAATTTCAGTGTTTGCAAAGTGCTTTAGTTCTCTAGATAAAAGGCACTACAGAACTATTAGGATCATCTGGAGAACTCGTTTCCGTGCACACGTCAAAAGCGTTTGTCCCAGCGAGGTCTAATTTCGTGGCATTTGGGCTTCTTTTGAAATCTTTACTCTTGAGTTATCCAGGTACACAAGGCACACGTGAAAAACGCATTAGGTTGGAAGTCTCCAAAGCAACAGAAAATCTTTGTAACAGAAAAGCTGCTGCCATTAACTGCATTCCTACAGACCTGTTGATGGGATTAATAGTTTCTCAGAAGAACTCACCGCACAGGTACACAAATAATTTCCTCTCCTTGGTGTGTGACCATCCGCCCGGTCTTTGTCACCGGGATATTTACAGCTGTGCTCATTCTGCAAAGCGGCGTCCACCAGATTGTGTTTCTCCTGCCAGAGGCTCAACGTTTTCAACTATTAAAGAGTTAACAAGTCTCCACCAAATAATATCTCTGCAGGTGTCAGCTCCTTGGAAGCAGATAGGTCCAAAGGGCAGACAGATCGTTATAATGAGAGAAAGATTAAGAGGAGGAGAGGAAAGGAGCCAGCATGAGGCATAAGAAGTGCTTTGATGAATGATACAGCCCAGCATTAATGAGATCTGGTAATTTTACATTCCCAGAAAGCTGTGGTCGTTAGGACTACGAGGATCATCGTTTTATTCAACTGGAACAGAGGAAAGTTTAGGACAAAAGCCGGCTCATCAAGAAATCTGCCTCCTCCTTTGAGTTAACACAGCTGTGACTTGCAACATTTCCCATCCCTGCCAGTACCCAGCACTTGTTTAGTTTCTCTTTTCAAAACCAGCTGCTGCTACTGCTGCCCTCAACAGACCAGAAACACACCAGCTAATAACTGCCCAAGTAGATTTTACCTCTTTTAAAAAGAAAAAAAAATAAAATAAATAAAAAAGGTCAGTCTTCCCTGGCTGGAGAACTGTCTCTGAGTGCATTTCCCATCAGCCAAACTCCGCAGCCTTTCGCTTATCGCCACGAGCTCTCTTCCAAAATTCCAAATTCTCAACCATTTCAAGGTGCAAAGGGTAAGAGTTCAACATCAGCTGGTTTTCTCTCTCTTGGTGCAATTTGATTTTCAGTTCCTTAGCTTACTCCAGTAAAACCCCAGCAAACACAGGAGCAGACACAAGACACTAAGGATCAAGTCATACAAATCTAATGGTTAGAAAGGCTGAATTTGGGAAAACATATAGGACAGAAATGGACCTCAACACAAACAACTAGCCAAGATCATAACCCAGTTCCCCAAACCGTACCCCCTGAAACGCTCCTGCGATACCTTCGGGACATCCTCTGAGTGTTTATTGCAGGCACTGTGAAAGGTCTCTTGTTCATGTCCTTGAAATTCCCTTTTAGGCCTATTCTCACCAAAAAAAAATAAATATTTTTTTCCTCAGCCATCACACTATACCACAAACCAGCTTGATCAATTTGTAAGGCACTCTCTTCCATTTCAATCTTTTTTATTTTTATTTCTCTCCACTGAAGAAAGCACCGAGCTGATGCTCCGCGTGCTGGAGCAGCTCACGCCGCCCTCGCGCGTCTTCACAGAAGTGACGGCTACAACACTCAGTACGAAACCACAAGCAATCACACACACACACACACACAAAGCCCTCTACCAAACCTTGATGTTCTTCCCTGCCCTCGCTGCTTCAAACGTAAGATTCATTCTGAATGATCCACCTTTTTCTGAATTTAAATCATCTTGAACAAATCTGGGTGTTTTGATTGACGCGAAACCTCCTGAGATGGCTTCGCTTCCTCACCAGCACCATTCCCCCTCATAAATATTTATACACGATTTTCAGGTTTTAATGAATTCCAAATATTCATACTTATTTTAGTTGAAGCTTCCCCGAATCTTTAAAAATAATTTTAACTGATTTTTTGCTTGACAGGTTTGTTTTGTCGCAGCACATGGATAATGATGTTCACCACTGAAGAACGACACTGAATGGGAGTCCTCCACACCACCAGTCACCTAACATGGATCTGCTCCTACACTCCCATACTGTGCAGCTAAAAAAATGTTAAAATAAAATACAGCAAAAGCAGATATTACATAAAAAATTCATCAGTTAAAATAATTCCTTTTTTTTTTCTTTTTCCCCTCCTCCTTTCTCACAGTGTTTGAGCACTTTTTTGCTTTGGTAATTGTTCCAAACCCCAGAAAATCTAATTATTACAAAAGGATTAAGTCGGTTTCTGTCTCTCGCAGGCTGGCGCAGCTCCCATCCCACATTTCACACTTCTCAATGTGGTCCTTTCGGAATTGCGCCAGGTTTCAGAAATCTGCAACATCTCATCACCTGTTCTGGTGTATCCTTCCTTTGCTGTGTGTTCCTCTGCCTCCCTTGAGAATTTTTTTTTTCCTGACATCTGTTCCATCACCTTCCTTTCCTAATGTTAAAATAAATCACTTGTATGATGATTTGTTAAATAAAAATCTCATTCTTATTGGTATTTTACCTTCTTTCCTCAAAATCTCCATCTTCTCCTCTTGTGAGTGTTCATCGGTGGTGCTCAAAAAACATCTGTATGCACTAAAACACATTTGCAGCCTCTCTTTGCCATCATTTTTATCCCCCGTCTTCGTCCCACAGCCATTCCTCTCTTCCCTTTCAAATTTCTCCCACGAGCCTGTGCCTCACCATTGCCTGCTTGTGCAACAGCCATTTCACACTGACTTTTCCTTGCCCCTTTTTTCCCCTTAAAAGAAAAGCATGGCCCTTAAAATGGCCAAATATTAAACAAATCTCAGCTTCTTTCATTTTCCCTGCCATTTTTTAAAAAATTTATTTTGTTTTCTCCTAAGTACTCTGCCATGCTTCAAAGATGTAAATCCCTGCCAGACCGTTCTGGCCTCCTAATCAGATGCTACACCAGTTGCCCTCCTGCCAACACCGGCTGGGACCAACCCAAACGCCCCAAAATTAAGCGTGAACCTCCATCACACGAGGGAATTTCTTCGGAGATCACAGTAACCAGCAATCAAAGCGACCCAGCTGCTCGATGGGTCACTTCTGTCCCACCTCAGTGAACATTCTACCACTTAGACCAGCGGTCTTCCAGCACGCTGGACTTACTAATCCGACGTCTTCAAACCGCTTCCTCCACTGAACTAACGCCAGCTTCCCCTCCATTTAGGTTTATCTACTCCAGCCTGTATCATCACCCGCCAGCTCCAAAGAAAAAGCACCAGCTGTTCTTCATCCCTCCCACAAACAGCTTAATCCTTCCTGGCAGAAGAACAAGCCGGTAGTAAAAGTGGTCATTAACAAGTTTCGCTTGGAAATTAGAAAACGGCTTCTCCCCATCGGGACCAGCAAGGATCCGCATTACCCTTCCGATTGAAGAGGGAGGACAAACATCCCAGCCACCGCCGCCACGGAGCTCGACAAGTTTACGAGCAGAATTGAAAGATTTCGCCGCCTAAGAAACACGCGGGAGCTGGATTGGGCGGCGCAGGCAGCCCTCCAAATCCTGTAAGCTTAATTGGAGATATCAGTCTCTCGGAGAGAAGTCAGTTAACGATATTTCTATTTTATATAATAACATATTCCACTCTATCATGCAATTCTATTCCAACCCCTGTAACACGGAGAAGTTTGTTTTCCTTTTGTAACTGTAAATATTTTGGCCAAACAATGCCACACACTTTGTCAGATGTTCCATCAAACATTATTAAGCTTTCTAGGCTTTCTTTTTTAAAAAAAATTATAGGTAAATACATATTTGGCTGGCTCTCTGCATAGCTTCTCCCCCAGCATTTTCTCTCCACCCACCCTCTCTAAATTCTTCTTCTCATAATTATAGGTGCTTGTTGCTAAATTTTATTAATTTAGGTTTTGCAGAATCCAGGATGGATTATATGACTTTACCAATATTAATACATGTTAACCTATCAAGCTTATTCTTCCTAATATAAAATGCTTCTTTACCCTGAAAAAAAAAAGGCAAAAAATCTGAATCTGCAGAGCCAGTTTTAATGTTTTAAGTGCAAGAAATCATAAAAACAAATGGTTAGTTAATTAGTAGCCAGTGAGAAAATAATAAAAATAAAAAACCCCTAAGTTGGGCCATTCAGTGGGTTTTGTATTTTGAAATCACAAATCACAGAATCACAGAACCACAGAATGGTTAGAGTTGGAAGGGACCTTCAAAGGTCATCCAGTCCAACCCCCCTGCAAGGAGCAGGGACATCTCCAACCAGATCAGGTTGCTCAGAGCCTCATCCAACCTGGCCTTGAATGTTTCCAGGGATGGGGCATCCACCGCCTCTCTGGGCAACCTGTGCCAGTGTTCTACAACTCTCATTGTGAAAAATTTTTTCCTAATATCCAATCTATATCTACCTTCCTCTATTTTAAAACCATTACCCCTCATCCTGTCACACCAGGCCCTGCTGAACAGCCTCTCCCCGTTTTTCCTGCAGCCCCCTTGAGGTACTGGAAGACCGCTATCAGGTCTCCCCGGGGCCTCCTCTTCTCCAGGCTGAACAGCCCCAGCTCTCTCAGCCTGTCCTCACAGGAGAGGTGCTCCAGCCCTCTGATCATCTTTGTGGCCCCCTCCGGACCTTCTCCAACTGGTCCATGTCCTTCTTCAGCAGGTCAACTGAAGGCCACAGCCGCACCCTGCACCATCCCATTGTCATCTAATTCTGCTCTCTCTGTCAACGGACAATACTGAGGCCATAAGAAAATGACAACCAAACTCATTCTTTATATAATTTCTAAGGGACTCTGAGGAGCGTGGTAGTAATCAAAACGCCCTGTAACATTCACATCTCAGCCAGACAAAAGAAAATTCAGCTGAAAAGAGTTTGTCCTTCCCCTTCTCACTATTGAAAGCTGAGTTCCACTAAATAAACCATTCAATGCTGCCTGTTAACGTGTCCAAAAAATAAAAAAAAAAGACTGAAAAGAATCTAAAAATGGGAAAAACTACAATGTAAAGCAAATAAATCCAACAAACCAAGTTCCCAAACACCTTCCGCACCCCGCCTCCATCCCCAATGAGCAGCTGGGACCCATCGACGCTCAGGCAGTAAGAGGTGCCCACAAAAGGATGCTCGAGCAGAGAAGCTCACTCCTCTTTAGGGCTCTTTGAAGGGGATGCGTTTGTGTTATTATTTACTCTTTAACATGCCAAAAAGAGAAAAAAAAAAAATGACATCAAGAAACCATAGGGAAAAGGAAATGAGATACTAAGTAAAAGGAAAAATCCATCCCCCCCCAGGCTACAATCAGAGCCAGCTGTAGGCCAATTAAACTCAACAGTTTACAGATGTTCGCAGGAGAATACTCATTCACAATTTCCCTAAATTGATCCACTTTCTTAAAAACTCTTGGGACTTGGTACACTAAGCTCACTTTTCTTTAGGGCTCTCAAAATAAAGTTTATAGCCCTTTTTACTCTAATCTATGGCAGCAAAACAGTCCCTGGAAAAGAGGGGATTAAACTTCAGGTTTAACCCTTTCCTGCCAGCCCCTCCGTGACTCCTCTTCCACCACGTCGGGTCAGAGTTTGGAGAAGTCCAGCTGAAATGCCAGAAAACATTTCTGTTTCGTTCACGTCAGTCTCTCCCAGCAGAACAACACACCTCACTAATGATTCTTTCTATTATTCCATTTAATTAGGAAGGTATTTGGTTAGGCCACAGGGGGCCAGCAAGAGAAAAAAAAAAAAAAAAAGGAGGGATGAGTCAAGGAATTACAGTTCAAAACCCCTGTTAAGAGCAGTAACAATTAATAATGCCATGCTAAGCTTTTATTTTTTTCCTGGATTCCGTACGCACTCAGATCAGCACGAGAATGGAAACGCAGCGTAACTTGCCCTATCTGAACTACTTTGTATAAATAAGGCTGTTCTTTTCCAGGATTTCTCCTGCTTTGATTGATTTACCCAGGATTATCTCAGTTTAACCCAGGACTTTGGTTTAATTTCTTTTTTCTCTCCCTCTTAAGACGCTTACAGAAATGCTACAAGTGAGACCAAGATTTCGTTCGTGTCCGAAGGAGCCATTATCAGTCAGTACTACAGGATGGAACACTTCCCATGATTTCTAAGTATTAACTAATCACTCTTCGCAATCAGGAAGGTCTTACAAGTCATTAGCATCATTATTTCTCTTCCACAGATAAGGAAATTAGGGCTCAGGACACTGAGTGGTTTCTCTCAAAGGACAGTTAGACAAGGCAGAGAGAAAGGTCAGCGACTGCCAACCCCGCGCGTACTCCAGCAGACAACGTTAGGACTTAAATACCAAAGTAGTCTACGTCCAACTCGCTTTAAGTCACGCTGTCTAATGAGGGGCGTCAAGTCAAAGCTGGTGCTCCTTAAAACTCAGAATATTCCCCAACCTGCAGCGGTTGTTTGCCTGATGTTTTATACAGCCAAAGAATTTTGCTGCCCTTATAAATCTGTTAAACGTTTGTAAAAGACTCATCCTCCTCCAGTCTGAACAAACACCAGACCAGTGAGTGTCCACTCCAGCATGTTCTCACCTCAGACAAACCAGCGCAGCTACTTCTGCAGGACTGTTCCTTCAAGGCCTCTTATTGACTGCAATGGAAGCAGATGAAGTAAATCCTACAGGTGGAGGTGGAAGAAGTCCTAGGTGGACCTAAGTCATGTCTAAACCACATTACATACACAGCCAGCAAGACACAAAATCTAGTTTAACGCCTCCCACCAGAGCTAATTAACCTCAGTGCCACACTGTGCTAATTCACATGACTTTTGTCCTGCCCATACTCCATCTTAAGCTCTGCTCAAAGCCAAAAGATAATCTCACAATATTCTACCAAATAGTCCACTGATGTACAAGATGACAGGATGCTCCTGTCCTTTGAAGAACACCAGCATGGTGTCCAGCCTCAGAGATGTTCACGTTAAGTCTCTTGAAATCAAGATATCTGGTTCCCAAGAAGCAAGAGTTAATTTTTATATACATATACAGGCTAGTGAGAAATCACGGTTTGGGGGTGGGAGAAAGAAGTGTGTATGAGGGAATCAGCTCAGACTTGAGAAAAATAAAGTTCCACCACTTTGAGAGACTGAACACTTCCACTCTTTGCTTTGAGTAGAGTGGAGGATGTTGAACACATGAAAAACCAAGCCCAAAGTCTATAATAAAGATGCCTTGTGATAACTAAATGCTGTTTCCACTTCCAGTTCCAAAAACTGTTTAAGGACCAACACTTAGAGAAACAGATGTGTTTCCTTTGTCCCTTCAGCTTCCCACACCGCAATATCCATAAATCTCCATAGGTTCCCTGCAACACTTGCCCAGGAGACACCATCAAACACGGGTGGTTTGAAGCTCTGTCATCCCTAATCAGTGGCTTCTACTAACCACAAATTTTACCTGCTTTTCCCTCGCCATTCTTCTCCTCCGTGCAGCTGCTCATATTCACAATTTTTTTCCCCAGGAATTGCATATGTCTTTGCACCTTCTGCTTCTCTCAGATTTGGCCGATATCAATCACATTAGCGGGGAGGGACAGACAGAGCAATCATAAAGGACTCATTTCCTTCATGATAGGACTCATTTCCTCAAAAATCAAGCTAAAACCATAATATAGCTGCTGTCAACTGAATTTTAAATCTACATTCATCTCTTGGTAAGATAACATTCATTCCACTCACTTCTAAAAAGACAGGGTTATTTTTTCCCAAATCAAGAGGATATTGAAGGAATTATCGCTGATATACCGGTGATCAAATAACTGAAAGCACAGCCACGATCAAGATACCAGTTTCTACCTTTTATCTTTCAGGTAGCAGAAAATGATCACTTCAGCAACACTCTGAGATGGATGAGCATTTCAGAAAAAGTACACAGTAAACTATATATTTATGAAACCAGAGCATTCAAGAATATAAAATAATAAAGGAAAAAAATGTGTATTCCCTCAAGTGCAGCTAGAAAGGCACACTCCTCTGGTTCCTGGCATGAGAGATTCAAGTCGCATCACGTAATGCTTTCCTGGATATTCACACTCTGCAGAGAGAAGGACTATTTGGAAAACAGAGTCAAGGAGAAAAGGAAACAAATCACACATATACTGATCTGCATTGCTGGGAGAATGGTTTCCCTTAAACCGCTCCTTAATTTCATAAATATTGAAGATGCGCAAGTTTCAGCATCAATGTGAAACAGATTGATAGCAGTAAAAATTTCCTCACGCTAAAATTTACACGATGTAAAACTTCATTAAACTTTCACAGCTCTTTATTATATCAATAAAAGAATATTTTCTCCCCTCTTTTTCGAGCCCTACTGAGCGTATGCACCAAAGCACCACTGCACAACATGGAAAATACATAAACTAACAATGCAATCAGTTTAACTTACCTCCTTACAAATCCTTTGTGGTTTAAGATCCATGTCAGATGCGTAAGTCATCCATAAAACCTCAACAAACCTCCCCCAACTCTTTTATGGCAACAACAGGGTGAGTGGGAAGCTTTTGTCTTTTGATGTCTAGGTTGATGACCAAAGCTCATAAAATGAAAAAAAAATCCAATAAAAATATCTCAGAGTAACATTGCCCTGTTGGAAAGTTGAGTCTCTGAGTCACTTCAAGTTTTAATGCGCTCTGATTTTGTTTCCTCCATTTCTTCCTCTGTGCTAATTATTCACAGAATAATAATAATGGAATAATCTTGGAAAAGATCTCTAAGATCATCAAGTCCAACTGTAAACCTAACACTGCCAAGTCCACCACTAAACCATGTGCCTAAGCGCCACATCTACACATCTCTTAAATCCCTCCAGGGATGGTGACTCAATCACCTCCCTGGGCAGCCTGTTCCAGTGCTTGACAACCCTTTCACTGAAGAAATTTTTCCTAATATCCAATCTAAACCTCCCCTGATGCAACTTGAGGCCATTTTCTCTTGCCCTATCACAAGTTATTTGGGAGAAGAGACCAACACCTGCCTCACTACAGCCTCCTTTCAGGTAGCTGTAAAGAGCAATGAGGTCTCCCCTCATCCTCCTCTTCTCCAGACTAAACAACCCCAGTTCCCTCAGCCGCTCAACTCCTCAACCAGCTTCATTGCTCTTCTCTGGATGCGCTCCAGCAACTCAATGTCCTTCTTGCAGTGAGGGACCCAAAACTGAACACAGTATTCAAGGTGTGGCCTCGCCAGTGCTGAGTACAGGGGCTGGCCACACTGTTCCTGACACAAGCCAGGATGCTGTTGGCCACCTTGGCCACCTGGGCACGCTGCTGGCTCATGCTCAGCCGGCTGCTGACCAGCATCCCCAGGTCCTTTTCAACCAGGCAACTTTCCAGGCACTCTTCCCCACGCCTGTAGCATTGAATGGGGTTGTTGTGACCCAGGTGCAGGAGCCAGCATTTGGCCTTGTTGAACCTCATCCAGTTGGCCTCGGCCCATCGATCCAGTCTGTGCAGATCCTTCTGCAGGGCGTTCCTACCCTCAAGTAGACCAACACTCCTGTTCAATTTGGTGTCATCTGCAACCTTAGGTTGAACTACAGCTCAAATTCCACAAATGAGAGACCTTAGATTTGCTCTTAAAGATACGTGAAGCTAAAGAGAGTGACCTGCCTCACCAAGCTCATAACCTTGGTTTAATGGTGAAACACCACAATAAATAACACAAAGGAATGGGAAAATGAGCAGATCTCACACATAAGGTGCAGTGACTCGCGTAGACTGTGGGAAGGTTCTGCACACGCTGCAGCGTCAACGATTTTGCAGAAGTTTCCTTTCCAGTGGATCTTGGGTGAACCCCCTCTGCTCCCAAAGAGCACATCAAGGGTACATGGGGAGCTGAAGAAGATCAACTGGACTGCATGAACTCTGTGTATGTCTGATGAAGTTTAACTGAAAATGGAATAAGCTTTTCAGGTACCAAATAGCTTTAGACACTTGTAGCAAGAGTCTGTCTTCATTTCTGTAATGCACACTTGCAAACCTATACTAAATTTAAATTTTTAAATGAATTTCTTACACGTGTCAGATTACAAGAGTCCCATTAGGACTAATGTGGGAAAAAATAAGTAGAGACCAGAGCAGATTATTTTTTCCTGCAAGCTGTTTAAATTACTTGCTCTAACATGAAGATTTTTTTTTTTTAATGTTTAAATTATTTCCACGTTAGCACTCACAGGCCTTGATCCCACCACCAATTAGCCATACGGACACGCGATTAGTCAAAATTCCTTTCGTACATTTAGTGACATTTTTACAGTAAGTGGACATATGGCAATATTGAGAGATTAAAAGCTGTCAATATTTTTAATAGAAACTCATCTCTGAGAAAGGGAGGGAGAAAAAAAACCTTGAAGGTTTTGATTACCACATACAGCTAATACTGACAATTTAAAAAGTCATTAGCCCTTATGAAGCCCAGTGCCACTTGACTCAGCCTCCATCTATCGCATTCCTCTTTAAGAGAACTTTTAAACTCAAAATCAACATAGTCAGGATTTTCTAACAATGCCAGTTTAATTTGATACCTCCAGATGAAAGCTGAGATTATTTTACCTGTGTGTCTTCCCATGATGTATCGCTAGCTTTCCTCCCTTTTCCACCTAACTTCAATACCCAAACAGAATGGCCATGGTATGTAGAACATCTATTTTTTTAATTGTTGCTGAAAATGCACACTGTAAAAGAAATGTCAGAGTATAACCAGACATCGTGCAAAGAAAAGACCTGCCAGACAATTGCTTCCAAGGAAAACGCAGTTGCAGCAACTGCATAATACATAACACCTCCTCCTCTTTAGAAATGGAATGCAGAAGGAGAAAGCTCCCTTAGAAGAATTAGCTCCAGACACACATGGAAATTCCATTTTGGATAAGAATCAGTGACAGGGAACAGCCAGGAGGGCCTATTTGTACTGAAATACAAGCCATTAACTTGAGCCAAGCTAACAGCAAATGACTGCGTCGGCAACTGCTGGCTGCAGATAATTAGTTTAGAACCTATTTTAACATGAATATTTTATCGTGCAGCACAAAACTCGTTAAGGAGAAAAATTAGAGAGCCAGGACATCTGGAAGCACTGGAGAGGTGATCTGTCAGGTCCCTGTAAAGAGCCTTCCTGCAGAAAGAAAGTGTAGTGATTCAGTGAGACTGGATTTCATTAAAGCTCCACCAATCCATTAAGAACGTACCTGGTGGCAAGCCCAGGACGGCAGGTAACGGCCTGTATTTTAACGACTTCACCGTGCGCTGCCGTGCTCACACGCAGAGCGGCATTTACAGAACCACCCCAGTCAGTCCCGTCCTCGGAGACACGGTGCTCGTTTTCACCACCAGCAGCTAAAACGTTCCGTAAAATTCAGTAAATTTGTTCATTTTCTGCAGTGGAGTTACGTGTCCCGGCGTGTGAAAGCTGGACTGGTGGGTTAAAACCTGTCAAGGACACCAAACTGTGTGGGCAACGGGAACATTCAAAAGGTGGATCGTACACATATTTGGTACGCTGGTTGGAAAGAGAACCAAAAATAAGTTAGTGTCATGGGACTGCTCTTTTTTTCCAGCAGACAGAAAATTAAATACAGATCCCCAAGATCTTGAGTACACCAAGTTGAAAAGAATGTTTCGATTAGCTGAAAATACGGTATTTTCAGTCCTTAACTGAAACTGTTCTTCTAGCTGGAACTGAACAGAAAAGCTGTGGCTTTTAAATAAAATAAGAGGTAACAAAGTAAATGATCACGTTTGAATTTTTCCATTCCACATGCAGTTATTTGGGAAGAAAGGCCCTTGCAAAATAATTGTGTGGATAAAGCAAAAGTAAATCTCTTCTGATTTGTCCTGAAGTCATTACCTACTCCATTCAGCTCCTTAAATTACCTTTATCATTTAGACCCTGAACACCATCCGACATGCGTTAAAAATTGTCTTGTACTGAGGAGTACCTGCCGCACGCGGTCAGCGTGTGTGGCATGACTTAAACGCCTGCTTGCAAGCAGTCCTGGAAATCAGAAACCAGAACTTCGGATCTCCAGCACTTCTCCCCTTGGGTTGTAAAACACTGCACCTCTCTCATTGCAATTTGGACACCAGAACAAAACCTAAGAAACACAGTTCAGTGCCAAAACTACAGATTAATGCAAAATCATGCATGATATTACTTAAAGAAAATTTTAGAAATTATATATAGGATATATATAAAAAAATCTCTACTAAGACAGGAACCAGACCATATCCCAGTGCTCAATATCTTGTACTGGTGCAACACTGGTTGTAACAGCACCAGCACGGAGAATCCAACCGCTAGTGTCAGCAAAACGATATATTTTTGGCAGAAACTGGCCTATGTTTTACCTCTGTTTTTTTCAAAGACTTGGGGTCCAAGGATAAGGATTGGGGTGGGCTCTTGTTCTAGTCAAGGTAAGCTGTCCATCTCAATTCTAAACCTGGTTCCACAAAGGAAAACTCGTTTAGACAAGAAACAAAACAGATCTGGAGAAGACGGTTGGACTTGATGATCTTGGAGGTCTTTTCCAACCTTAAGGATTCTATGATTCTAAGAACTGGAACTGAAAAAAAAAAAAAAATAAAAAAAAAAAATTTGTTTTGGTGCTCCTCATCACAGTAACAGACGCTATAAATGCATCCCAACCATATTCACCCACGACAGCTATTGGCAGAACATGCTTAGCTCTCTTTTACTCTACATACTACACTTCATTGAACAAAAATAGTTTCTCACAGCTTCTGCATTTAAGCTGATTGACAAACCAATATCCTCCATCGAGGAAAGACACGAAATAAAATTTTTAAAATGGTAACAGAAAAGAGACTGTTGGTGATCACTAGAAGAGATGTTTCCCTACCAGCATAAACAGCTGTGAAGATGAAGATGCAGGAACTCTCCTAGGGAAAAGATGAAGTAAAGAGCTACAGGAAAGATGAGTAGAGACTGTTCAGCAGGGCCTGTTGTGATAGGACAAGGGGCAATGGTTTCAAAATAGAGGGAGGCAGATTTAGATTGGATATTGGGAAAAATTTTTTACATTGAGGGTGGTAGAGCACTGTCCCAGGTTGCCCAGAGAGGTGGCGGATGCCACATCCCTGGAAACATTCCAGGCCAGGTTGGATGAGGCTCTGAGCAACCTGATGTGGTTGGAGATGCCCCTGCTCCTTGCAGGAGGCTTGGACTGGATGGGCTTTGAAGGTCCCTTCCAACCCTAACCGTTCGATGATTCTGTGATTCTGTATGACTGTGGAATAGTAAACACGGCAAGAGTACCTACAGCCACTTAAAATCTCCTCCATCAAGGCAACACATTGCTTATCCCTAAGGTATGGGTAAAACTGTGAGCAATTTTGGGCAGAATCTAACATCAAGTGAGAAGATGTGTAGTTAAAATACCATTGATGAACTTAGGACTTTCTTAAAGCTGGAAAGCATCCTACTCACCAGTCCTAAAACCATGGCATGGCCATGTCATCCCCGTTATCACAGCAACAACCTACGCACATGAGACAAGTCATCTATGGACGCAGCAGGAGACAGAGCAGTATGTGGGTAACAGAGGGAATTAAAAAAGAGAAGAAACATCTGCAGGTCTTCCTTCCTGAGCAGAGCTGCGAGTAGTAGAAAACATAGTTGGCTGAAGAAAAGCAGCATCCTTTGGCTCTGGCTGTTAAAGATCCCACGAGCCAAAACTGTGCATCTGCTTTTTACAGCACTGGGCAGGCTGCGTGTAAGCTACATCTGACCCCAGGGAGCGAGGAAGGTCCTAAACCCAGCAGGAACCCACCCAGCAAGCATTGCAGAAGAACATTTTTATCTAACTACAGATTGTGAGTTGGCCAAAACCGTTCACAAGATGCGATGAACCAGCACCACCCATCTTAACAGAACAAAGCTATGACAAATCATTCATAGGATGTATTTCCTTTGCTTTTTTATATTTCAGAACTGTAAATATTATTTGTCATATCGTAATTTCTGAACCATGAGTAGACATTTAAACCAGTTAGCAGCATTTCTTTTAAAGTCAATCAACCTGCTTTAATTCCATCTTCTCACACAAGCTGAATCAAAATAAAAATTACTTTGTCTTTTCGGAATCAAGAAAGTGTGTGGAGCCCACCTCACCCCCACTAACGAGGCGTTGGAAACACTTGTTCCTGGATTACTGACATGCTCATTAAATCCATTTGTTTATTTCTTTTTCTTCTTCTAGTAATTACTGTAACAACAGTAAGTCACATAAAACTTCAGTCTTTACCGCTGCAATCTAATTTCACTGCCGTCGTTATTTTGCTTTATTTCCTGGGCAAACTCAGCAACTGAAAATCAGCTTGACTACAGGTGGCAGAAAACCAGAAAGAGTCACCATATGGAGATCCATATGCTTTGGCACGGTGTCAGCATGCGACAGAACACTGGGATAAGACAGTAAAACAACCGAGGGACGCTGCTTTACTTCTTTCTCCGACTGACCTCGACTATTCAAATTTTAATCCTGTGCTACAGAACGCATTCAAAATGCCGCACGAGACATCAAGTGTAGAAGAGCCCATTTTTCCTCTTTCGCTGATGTGAACGCTCTGGGGTTGGGCAGAGTGTGACAGAGCCAAGGGATGGGAGATTTTTGTGTGCTATTAGCGGTAAGTGTTTATACGATCTGGAACGGGTTGCCCAGAGAGGTGGTGGATGCCCCACCCTTGGAAACATTCCAGACCATGTTGGACGGGGCTCTGAGCAACCTGATCTGGTTGGAGATGTCCCTGCTCCTTGCAGGGGGGTTGGACTAGATGACCTCTGAAGGTCTCTTCCAACTCTAACCATTCTATGATCCCTGTGCAACAACAGTATACAGACCCCACGCCCAGACCTCGGGCTTGCTGCTGTCAGAAGCCACTACGAAGCCACCACAACTCACAAAACGGGTCCAACTTCACAAGCTCCCACCCCGCTCTTATGTATCAGCTACCAGAAGTGCATGACTACACAGAAGAGTTGGCACTGTGCTTGTACAAAGATCCTGGACGAAGATTTGTGCCTAACTGTAATACAACACATCGAAACTCAAAATGGGAACTAAACTCGCTCGCTTGGGCTTAACACATCAATGGTTTTCATGCATCTCACTTTCATCTCAAATAGGCATTTAAGAGGAACCTTTTTCACAGCTAAAAAAAAAAACTTCCAGACAAAGCTTGGCTTCAGATCCCCTCGCTTTTATCGCTGATACAAGGCAGAATAAGAAAGCACAGAATGAAGCACAAGATTTATCCCCCTAATAACCTCAATCTGATCTCAACTTTCTTTCATATCGCTAAACGCAAAGATAACTAAAACATGCTCCTCCAGAAAAATAAACTGGGTAGATAACAGAGTATTTTTTTTAAAGACTTCAACCCAGCGGATCAATATCCTGTTGCTTAAGAAAAGGAATGTAAAAAAGACGAGGCTTTAATTTCCATTTCAAGAACGAGGTTCAACATCACCTACCATTCAGCAACAGCTGAAGTGCTTTTTAATTTTGTCCCCGTGCCAAAGCATTCAGAGAACAACAACCAAAGGGACAAAGCCAAAGTTCAAAGATCCGAGACACAAAGCAGAGCTGAAGCTCTCGTACAGATGGGACACCGAGCTGTAACCTCATTTAATTTGTTGCAAGGAGATGTATTCAGAAATTCCTGTTAGTGGCAAATAAAAAAAGGAAAACGAAACAGGGACTCAGAAATCAAGGTGCTGGAATCAGAGAATTTAGGAAAATGGCTTTCACACAATGGGGTAATGAGCGTTCGGTGGAAATCACTAAAATAGGTCATTGTGCCAATAAGTGTTTTGCAAGAAATCCATTTATGCCCATGTTGAAAGGATCACAAGACACTAGGGTGAAAGAAGAGAAAATAAAGGGACACTGGTTTTTCAGGTCACTCGAGATTTAAGAAATTGCCATTGGTCCTGAAACGAGTTGAACAGTTGGCATTATCCTATATTCTCACTCAACCACAGACACGAATTTACACTCAGCTTTTCCCCGAGTACCATATTTGGGGCAACAGCATAGAAACGAGGAAGAAAAGCATACGATAGCTGCTGACTTTTCCTACACGGCTGCCTTGAGTAGCTACACATCAAATAGCTCCTAGATTACTGATAGGTAGTATAATTCAATTCTTTCAAGGCAGCAATACCAAAAATAGGTCACAATCCTACCGAATCCTTTGGGAAAGGTTTCAAAGGGAATTCAAGAAATTGTGTGCTAAGCCAGGGGAGTCCATCCTTTCACAGCCGTTCGCTGCCTGTTGGATCAGAAATACCCAGGGATCTTCCTCCAGGAGTGGAGGCTGCATTACCATGGCACGGGACTATCCTCCTCCTCTTCCATCTGCTGCTAACCTGGGGTACACGTTAATCCTTACCTGGGAAGCTCAAACCCTAGCTGAACGGTAAATTTTTGAACCAAGAGGGGAACGCTGCAAGATGGAATGCAGAAAGCAAACAGAGTCTTCCTGCAGTTCAATCCTCTTCCACCGTTCACGCAAAAAGTCTACAAAAGAAGACACAGAAGGTAGGAACCTTTCCAAAGACAAGTCAAACAGAAAGAGAAAGCAAACAGGAACTGTCCAGAACTGCACAATAATCAGCCCTAAAGTGAAATATTTTGTACCCGACAAAGTATGGAAGCAGTTTAACCCATGCAGAGATGCTGTGGGTTTTGCACCATCCACCGTGAATTCTGGACAAGACACTCGGATGATGTGGATCAGGACATATCCAAGACAGCCAAAAGAGCCAGGCTGTACAATACAGCCTTTGGTACCGCACATAAATAAAGGAAAAACCCTCCCTGCTCCTTCTTTTATTATCCTGTAAAATTGACTTAACGTTAAGATGCTTTACACAAGACTTACACCGACTAATTAGGAATATTTCTGTAATACTTCAAAAGCCCTTCCATAAGGACAGTATTTCAGAGGAAAATGTTTTTGTTAACTTTTTTTTAACTTCTAAAGCTGGAAATGGTCTAGAGAAAACAGGGATCGTTAGCATAATATATGGGAACTTGGAGACTAAATGAGTTTAAGAAGAGAGATGAGAAAAACAGAGTATAACCAGGAGGATGAAAATACACAACTAAATCCTGCCTGTGTTAAGGAGATTGTACTGTTTGCAAAAAGCCTTGGGAATTTTTGGTAATAAACACAACTTCGACTCAGCAATTAAAAAAAAAGTGTTTATAAAAATAAAGCTGTTCTTAAACTCACAATGTTCCTTTCACAGTTTCCTTAGGGAGCAGAGCTGTAATTGTGTATAAACAACCGAAATTACTCTTGTTTGTAAATTGTGTCATTGCTTTTCATTTCCCCTGTGTGGCAGTTCTAGGAAAATCTCAGCAACAATTCACTGATAAATGAATTGTCCCAAAACCTGGTATTTTTTTTCCACTATAGGTGGAGATCATAAGAAAAAAAGGTAATGTTGTTTTGTTTTTAACCTGTAAGCATGATGCAGCTTACAAAAAAAATAAGCGTATCAGAACGCCGTTCATTTATGATTCAGAAGCCAGAAAACTTACGTAAGGATTCTGGGTTCAATTAAAGCCTTAGACAAAGAGGTACCAACTCATTATTTATCCTCAAAGAATAATCTTCCTTTGGTAGCACTGATTTTCATGCAACTACAGCTCCATAACACCTCACAACATGAAAGATCTGAAATACACGCTGAAAAAGGAACACACTATACATCTGTCCTTAGGTGATCCCTCTGGGCTCAGTTACACCTACTTTTCTGCCTCCCAGACTCCACCACAGCCTTAAAAACTGCTGCTTAACAGCTGACAAACCCAAACCTAAGCTGATTTTCAAACCAGACACGAACTTTGTAGCTACAACCTGCCTTTATAGCTGTTGCGCTCCAGGATGAAGTTTTCACCTGCAGATGTTGCTGTGGCCATTTGGAAGACACTCCGGAATTATAACGTCCATTCGGTTTTGCAAGTAGCTTCCATGATTCACATTCCCTGTGGATACTGAGATCAAAGGCTTTCCATGCCATCAGAGACTTCGGAGGACAAAGCAGGCTCTGCCACCCTCGTACGCTTTATATTCCATTCAGCCAATCTCTACGCTCAGCACTACAAGCTTTCAAACACAAGGTCTCCTTCCATCATCCCTTCTCTCATTTTCTTCTAGTTACCCAACGCTGCTAAGGTAGAGCTTCAATTCATCTGCTTCTTCAGATGGAAGAATTCAGAGGCAGGAGATGCAGAACCTGACAAATCCCTTCTCGGGTAGTACGCTATTTGAATGTGATTTTGAATATATCCTTCAAATAGACCAAAAAAAGAGAAAAGCACAGGAGGAAACAAGGGACTGAGCTTATCCCTTAAGAGTGGTTTCTTTGACAAGCGACTACGTTAGCGCTGGAAGCAAGACACCAGGGTAAAGAAGCCACCAGGGCTTTCTGGTTTAAGGACTCCAATTAAATCCAGGACTCACTAATGAAGACTGCATGCAGGAATTGGTTTTTCCAACACGTGCTCTCATGCTTTCTTATTTTTGTTAAGATGGAGCCTGCATTTTCTTTTTTTTTTTTATTTTTTATGTTCTATTTACACATCAGTTTTTGAGGGTATAGCTAGGAAATCAGACGGTGGGTCAGGTGGGCTCTTGGGAAGACAACAGTGCCCTGGCAGGACCCTGGTGCCAGAAGCAAGATGTTAACCTTTAACCGGGTCTGATGACAGCTAAAGAGGATGGAAGCACCTTTTAGCTGCTTTCATAACTGGTTAAAGGTTAACTGTAACTCTCCTCGACAGAGCAGGTCTGCCACTGACAAATACTACATGACAGTCTGTTCTCTAAACTTTAATTAATGACAGACCACGCAAACCTTGTTAAGTCTAATGCCAGTGAAGTCTACAGCAGTCCTGACTCAATTACAACACAAAAAGTTGGGCAAAAACTCTTCAGAAAGCATTGCATGCAGAAGCTGAGGAGGGAATTGGGGAAAATATGGAATTGGCTCCAGGGAGACCTTATAGCGGTCTTCCAGTACCTCAAGGGGGCCTACAAGAAAGATGGGGGAGAGACTCCTTAGCAGGGCCTGTTGTGACAGGACAAGGGGTAACGGTTTCAAAACAGAGGGAGGTAGATTTAGATTAGATATTAGGACAAAAGTTTTTTACAATGAGTGGTGGAACACTGGCCCAGGTTGCCCAGAGAGGTGGTGGATGCCCCATCCCTGGAAATATTCCAGGCCAGGTTGGACGGGGCTCTGAGCAACCTGATCTGGTTGGAGATGTCCCTGCTCCTTGCAGGGGGGTTGGACTGGATGGGCTTTGAAGGTCCCTTCCAACCCAAACCATTCTATGATTCTATAAAATATGCCTTTGCAACTCAGCAAGGCCTGGCTCTACTCACTTCAGCTAGAAAGAGCAGAAAACGCATTACAAATCCCTTTGCCTGACGTTTTTTCCATCCCTGGGTCCTTAATACATGCACATATATCAGCCTTTGCATATATTTTCAGCATAAATATATTTTTTATAGTGTGAAGAAATTTAGGAGTTTACACAGGCATTTAATTTGGTGCCTGGCAAGCTTCATTCTGCCACTTCCGACTCCTGTTCTGTCACTGGGCACCACTGCTGGTTAACTCACAATTTCAGCAAATTACTAATAAATTACCAGAAAATGCCTTGCACTGGACTGGAACCTTTTGTGCTTACAGTTAAATAAAAACGCCGATTGAGGAGAAGTAAATTATTTTTTAAAGGAGATGCGCTGGGCCTACAGGTAGGCAAGTGCCTCCTCCGAATTCAATTTGGCTCTGAAAGGTTTGATGAATAACAGCAGTCGTAAGATTTTATGAGCACACTTTGCACTTGTGCTTGTAATCCACACAAAAAAAAAAAAACAAAAACCACATTTTTCAGCTTTTTATTCTATACAATGTTATGTCCAAGGACATTCACTGGGTATGGTTTGTAAATATGACCAGATCGCTTGTTTGGGTTAAAACCAGTACAAGAGTTGGGGGAAGTGAGCAAGGTAGAGAGCACAGGGAAAAGAGGAGAAATAAGAGGCAATAATCAAGCAAAATCCAGGTTAATGATGCACTGAAGATTTATCTCAGTGATGGAACAGGTTCTCTGCATTAACCACTGTTCATATTCCCTCCCCTCTTAATGATTTCCCACCTTCCCAATCTTCACAGCCTTAAATACCGGTTCTTAAACACTTTGTCTCATTAACACTGAGGGCCTAAGCCATTAACACGACAAACGCTTCAGCCTAAAACCAGGTTTCTGCTCCAGTCCTGACAGAGCGTGTGTTAAACAAAAACATGGAAGACGTGCACGTGTTAATGCAAGTCAATAGCATGAGGATAAGAGAAAGAGAAAGCAGAGAAAACAGTGACGAGCCCTTGATTAAGACCTGCATTAAAGCATCAGGCCCCATCAAAAACCCCGCTGATGAGTAGCTATTTGGCCACACACAGAGCTGTGATTTCCATCCACTTTAATAATCAGGGCATTCGGATTTACTGTTAATGTGACATTGATGAACAGGAACGAGGCTAATGTGACATTGATGAACCGGAATGACAGTTCAGGCTTGATTAAAATTAGCCACAGCTCTTCAGCACAGGACAAACCAGAAGGGCTTGATCTGTAACTTGCAGCTCAGACACCTCCAAAGCAAAAAGAAAGAAGAGAGTGAGGCAAAGGACAACCTTGGGGGAAAGCAGCAGAAGGCTGCTAAAGAAAATCAACCAAGGCTGTTCAATTAAGTCCAAGCTCCTTCAACGAGGCTCATCATCTCAAACCTTCCTCCCACTGCTCAATTAATCTATTTTTGATTTTTCCACAGGCACCTACAAAAACAAAACCATTCCACATCTCTCTTTAAATCTGCTTTCCAGAAGCGCAGGGAAATTCTCCCCAGCTTGGTCCTACCCACCAGACATTGCTTTCCCCTCTGCTCTCTACCCATTCTCCTGCCCACACTCCAGCGAGAGTTGGCATGCCACCTAGATGGCACGTAACATGTTCATTAAGTGATGCATTGCCTTAGTTCCATTTGAAGGTCTCTCACCTCTTAGCACATTTCTCTATTTATCCAAATCCCTAAATTAACTGACAAAAGAGTCTGAGTTGATGTGTTAATGTAGAAGGTGAGCATCTGCCTCATACTCTTATTTTATAGCTCCTAGGGACTTCACTAGGCATCAGCGCCCAGCTTTAGGACCCAAAGACTGAAAGTACAAAGCATGAAGACTTATCAGAAGCTCCAAAGCAAGCCAGCACTAGATCTGGAAACGGGACAGAGCAGTTGTGCTTGAGAATTAGAAAAATAAAATTATGAATTTAAACAGACCAATCGCATGCCTTCAAAATCAGACTTCTAACAGTAACCTCTGTTTCTAAAGAGAAACATACAATGGCTCATCAAAACTGCCTGAAGGACGCTCAAAGGAATGCTAAAGAAAAATTTAAGGAAAAATATCAAAACACAAAACTGCTCAGGCTTGGATTCTGCATTTCCATAAGGTTTTAATTTAGTATGGCCGCATCATAAAGTTCATCTCCACAAAGACCAGCCCTGTCCACAGCAAAGTTCTGCAAATGCTGCAGCTACTCATTCCCAGGAGAACAGTCCTGTTAAGAAGCCAATACCAACATCTCAGAACACACAGCGTTTATACAGCAGTCAAAAGCAATCTCCCAGATTTTGTTTCCAGCTGTGAATTAGTTGAAACGGCCCTAACCTTCTGTAGTTACACTACTTGTTCCTTTTACAAACAAAATATTCTTTCATTCATGATATAATTTCCTAGATTATCCATTATTAAAATTCCCCTCTCAAAAAATGAATTTACATCTGAATTATCTCATTACTTCTGAACAAGCCAATTATTGCCTCTAGTGAACAAAATAATTAGACTTGTGCTCACTGCATTTGAGATCTTCTTCAGCAGTCCCGGTGTAATCGCAGTCCCAGAACACAGGACTACACAAAGGAGAAGACACAAACATATATGTGCTTACAGAACAAGGAAATGGAGGGGCTTTTTTTCTCCTGAATATTGTTTATCAAATGAACAGGCTAATTTTTTGTGTATATACGGTCATTTATTGAGTGCACAACGCAAACCAGAAATTTAAACTCTACTCATCAGTCAGGATTGATAGCAGCGAAGAACCAAATCCAATTTGTTTCTCCACAATCGGAGTCAGAAGCCGTCTCTCTCCTTTGACATTTTGTCTGCGCTACACCGTGTTACCACAAATATCACAAACCACTGCCTGAGGATGGGAAACCTTTCCTAGAGGTTGGTGATGGGATTCATTTGTAGTACATTAAACGATATTTATAGCTGAGAACAGAGAATAATATCTTAAAGTTTCCTCCAACACCTGATACCTTCTCCTTCTATGAATGGTTGGGTATTGTCAGCAAGTCCTTAAGTTTCTATTTTCGCTACGGTATTAATAGAAATGCCTCACTAAAGGATTGCTATTTCCAGGCTTTGCACCACAACGAAATACAACTGTAGCCTTCCCTTGCTAAAACATCCTTTACAAATGCAGAATGAGATCTTAAGCTCACGGGAGCTTGTTAAATCAAGCTACCGAACCAGGCATCTGCCTGCCTGGGTACGGGTGAAGCTCAAAGTTCCAGCGTTCAACTGCCTTGCCCACAATGAAAGGTGGTCAGAGGTACGAGGGATACGGGGGTTACTCATGCTTACCCTGAGGTACCTACCTTAAAATCCAACGTGAAGCCCACATCAGCTGGAAAAAGAATCAACCCTCAAGCCCAAATCCAACATTCCACCTGAGCAACCAACTTTCCTACTCTGACACAAGTTTTGCCTTTGGTTCTTTCTCAGATCTTTGGTCACACAGATACAAAATATTACTTAAAAAAAAAAAAAAGATAATTCTCTACGGAGTTTGATGTTTTTACAAATATTTATGCTTTCAGGACTCTTGCACTCTCTGGGGCTTTAACAAAATGGAGAATGTTTACTGTTAGAACACAAACAGGTGAGGTCCCCGATGACTGGAAGAAAGGGAACATAACCCCCATTTTTAAAAAGGGGAATAAGGAGGACCCGGGCAACTACAGGCCGGTCAGCCTCACCTCTGTGCCTGGCAAGGTGATGGAGCAGATTCTCCTGGAAACCATGCTAAGGCACATGGAGAGCAAGGAGGTGGTTGGTGACAGCCAACACGGCTTCACCAAGGGCAGATCGTGCCTGACCAACTTGGTGGCC
>JAAGAY010146541.1:47831-100201 GCA_011801015.1 Ardeotis arabs
CCTGATCTAGTGGGGGATGTCCCTGCTCCTTGCAGGGGGGTTGGACTAGATGACCTTTGAAGGTCCCTTCCAACCCTAACCATTCTATGATTCTATGATTCTATGAAACCAGCACATCAGCATGGGTGTCACCTACCTCTTCCCAATTTTTTTTTTACTATTATTAGCTTTGAAAACCTCTCAACAAGCCCCTGAACTTTGCTGTTTGAAAATCAGTTGACATCCCAACTACGAAATATAATCGCTCTATCACGCATTGCTTTCTTACGTTCCTTCCCCTACACGTCAGCTCTAGCATCCTTTTAACAGCTGATACTTCACAAACCCGTAGGGGCAGAGGCTAAAGCTCTATGATATGTGAAAACAGGGTTCCCCAGCTGCTTTCAGGTGATATAAATCACTGACCCCAAGCTCTAGTGGTTCTCGCAGTAGCCGTGGGGTGAGCAGAGTCAAAATGGCAATTAGCCATACACTTATTTATGGTCCCAGTTCATCTGATGTACCTGGGACAGAAATCAATCTGGTTTACAACCTGCAGTGCACGCACAAAGTTCTTGCTTTGCACTGAGTACTGTTACAGGGAAAAAAAATAAATAAATAAATAAAAAATCAGAGCTTCCCAGTAGGTCCCTGCTGTGTTCATCGCCATTAGAGTGCCGACTTCTAAACACACCTTTTGACAAGCTTCAGGCTACGTAAACAATACGTCTTTTAATATCAATTTGATGCCAGCACTGTGCTCCACAAGTCCTTTTCGACAAAGGAGTTGAAGTGGAACTAAGTAACATCTCTGTACTTGTCACAGCCATTGACATCGGAATAAAATAGAAGCAGATACTTAAAACAGCGAAGCAGGTGGAGAAAAACATCACTGGAGGTTCAGCATCTACCAGCAGTTGTACCCCGCAATCCACCATCAACATTACACAGAGGTGAACCAAAAAGCAAATATTCAAAGGTGGATGGAAGAAGAATTTACCAATGGACAGGCTGATATTCTTATGAATTTACTGTGAGATAAGAAAATGCACAAGGTCTGCTATGTTATTTTTTCTTTTTTAAAAAAAAGGCGAAGAGTACTTACAGGTAATAAAGGACCAGAAGTCAAAATGACAGCTACACAGTTACTTTCTAGGTCTTAAAAATCTCTCTGGTCTAAAAGCGATGCCTGGACTGCTGCAGTAACAACAGTGCAGTGATTTAGAAACCCCACGTTCAACCAACTGTCAATGGAACATGAACTGGAAGGGGAGAACTTCCACAGACTGCAAAACTCGTCTGGAAACAGTCAAAATGAGCCTGTGCTAAGCTCTACATCAGCAGCACTTGATGACTATTAGTGCCTTAATTTAAGGAACATTAGCACTGCTAGAATGGTCCAATTAACTACGCTCATCCGTTCTTTCCATCTGTAAAACAGGGATAATGTTGCCTTGGCTTGGCAAATCTTTGTGATGCACTTTGCTGAAAATCATCAGCTATCCTAATTTATAGGAGTAGAAGAGCAGAAGTAAAGACAACCGTGAACAAGACATCTCCTAAAGGAGTGAGAACACAAGCAGCAGAGAAATACATGGCACAGGCCTCGTCACAAAAACACGTGTTCACCACACCATCTAAAACTGGGAGAGAAGTACACCTCCTGTCTGAAGGAGCATCGCTTTTCCAGATGCCGACAAGAGAAACCAACTTCCATGCTTAGTTCCCCTCTAAGTGACCCTGAAGGCGTACGACGAGGGATGCTGGAGGAGCCTGGCTCACAATTCCATTAATGATTTGCAAAGTCTCTCTGCCAGCTGTCAGAATGAATACACAGCTTTAACCTCAAGAATTTCTGAAGCAAAAAGACTCATTTTTATCTTTTGTGTGTGAGTTAACAAGCAGAGAAAATCAGCTACCTCACATCTGCTTCTGGGGCCTCTGTGATTCCCTGAATTCGATACAGCAAAAATCTCTCCTGCCACTGAGCATTAACAGCACAGCAGACAACATATTGGAGTACAATAAAAACAACAAAACCCTCATTTATCAGCTGGATGAGCAGCTGTCAAGGCAATCAGTTGAGTAAGATGACCCATCAAGAAAGTCTGAGAAACAGAAGATGAAGAGGTTTGGGGGTTTTGTCCTTCAGTTAGAAAATACGTGCTGCTCAAACTATCGTACAGATGATAAGAGAATCGGAAGGAAAGCTTTACCTCTCCTTTTGTCCCCTCTCTCCACCACTATTTACGTAGAGTGTTTGACAGGACTTCGTGGTCTTACTTTTCTGCTGAGCAAGGTTTGAGCTTCTCTCACTCACTTCTGCAGTGGCCCTGCCCTCCTCCATATGATCCAAGCTATATTGTACATGCAGTCCTTTTTTTTTTTTTTTTTACATAATGAGCTATTTCAAATGGAAAATGAAATGTAAAGTTTCCTCTTTTTTTTTTTTGGAAGGGCGATCCAATAACACTGACAGTACCAGATGGCTGTCTCCTTAGAAAGCCAGACAAAGCAAATGCATCCATAAATGTCCAGAATGTCAGATGTAGGCATCAAACAGAAAAGGTCCAAGCAAATACGTACAGTTATTGCTTCTGAGAAACCAGGAACATGTGCTAGTCCTGTCAAAGAACAGATTTCTACTTTTTTTTCCCCCTCCAATACCCTGAAATTTCTGAGGAGAGCTGAAAACACTGAGGTGTCTTGGTCTCACCAGGGAAATAATTTGCCACAGCTGATTTGATCTGTGAAAACATTAACCTACCAGCAGCAGCTGAGCTCGAACAGCAAAGGATTTCTCTGAAATTGCACAGCACCGATCATCTCGCAGGCAAGTCCTGCTAGAAAGCCTACAAAACCCAAACGGTTGTTAATTTGATGTGTGGAGAAAAGCAAAGATCATGGTCAACCGGTGAATCAAAGTGTCAGTTCTGGGGTATCTACCAGGAGCAGAAAACAGTGCCACCTACACGGATGAGGTTATTTTAAATGCTTCAGTTAAGGTGCTCCTGACAGCTGTGTTCAGAGCACAGCACTAGCTGAAATAATTACAGACAAAGGCTGGAGCCTGCACCGCTGCCATCTAAACCGGCTTTAACCTATGGCTTAGTTTGGCATGAATATATATGTTTTTCCGATACGTTTTCCTGAATAATCCCTAACAGTAATATCCAATTTAATTCAAAACCACCTTGTTGGAAGAAATCTGGTTCTGCCTGCGCCTCAGGTCAGTTCCTTGAGAAGAGCAGAAGACACTCCAGGGTGTGTGAAAGGCTTCACAGCACTTGTGCTTCACGACGAATAAGCTCTGCAGACAGCCTGATGCCACACCAACCCAGCTCCAGCAGCCACCTCTTCTCCTTCCTCACCATAAAACACCTATTTCTTTTTTGTCTCCACTTCTCCTGTGAGTGCTGACGAAGAATTCAGTAAATGCATATTTATGTATTTTATATAAAACTTATTAAGTAGAAGAGATGTAACATAATTCTCCATTCTTCGTCAAATTTCTATGGAAAGCAAGGTTGATGCAATGAGCTTTCTTGAGGCACCCCTAATCCTATCAGTACCCCCCCAATGACTTTGAGGTCCCCAAAAAATGCAGTAGAGATGCAGAGACCTCCAGGATATGAAGTTGCTGGAAGTTTCACAAAAGGCTGGAAGGTGGAGGCAAGAGACCTCAGATGAACATTCCAGCTGAACGAAAAACTCTTGACTCATCCTCTTCTTACCAAGAGGCAAGGCGGGGTATTTCTTTTGACCGCTGCTACAGACAAGAATTATGGACCTTTGCTCAAAGCTGGTGTTCCCATGTTGGTGACGAGCTGTAGATTTGTCAGTTAAAGCATCACACAACTTTCAGTTAACTCAAAAACTCCTGGTTGTATCCCATATATTCCTTAAAGATAGGTCCCGTCGGTATCTTAGGAGAGCGCATCGTGTTTCTCTCAGTCCTCATGTATTTGACGTACGTACATTAGAAATTCAGGTGAAATTTTTTCAACTCTTTACTCTTGCTTTATCACTCAGTGAATTCACCTAGTGAGATTCCAAAACTGGACCTGTATCTCTTCAAAAATCAGATACCACAACTGGAAGAAAGCTATTTTCCCCTCACTTCTACAGCAACCGAGGGCTCAGGCTAACCTGGACACAAACACCGCAGCATAGGAGGTGTTTTGTGACTTATCTGATACACTAGGAAAAACTGAAGTATTCTAGAAGTAGAGGTAAGATAGATCAGTTAAGGGACTTTGAAAGTCAGGTTCCACTTTTAAAAAAAGAAAAAAAAAGACAAAAAGTACACATCCAAGTTTTCCAGACTCGTTGGCTTTCTCCATGTGATGATTTTTCAAAGCCTTGGAAAGAAGTTCTTAACCAGCGACCAGCTGATCAAAAAACAAAAAAGGACAGAAAATATCTCTGTGCCAGAATAACTATTAAAGGGAAGTTCCACTTTGTCCTACTGCACGATGTTCTCTGAAGATGTTTTCCTTTGCTCTCAATATGCTATCTGTTGTGTCGCTTTACGTTTCTCCCAAGTCCATCCATCTGTTCTGGTGATCAACCTCAAGAGACCAACTTTCCTGGCTGCTCTCCCAAAGACAGCAGTGGTAACAAGCCACCCAGCCAAGGAGCTAACTGGGGCTAAGTGGTGATAATGGGAGCACACGGCTCCAGCACTGCTTCTTGTTGGCACCAGGTGACTCGAAACCACAAGGGACTAAATTAAACATCGGAGAGGCTGCATTCCACCCCCATACCTCCAAAACCACAACCTGTAGTCTAGACAACAGCCTTTGTCAAAAAGACACTTCTCCACCTGACTTCAGAGTAAAGGGGAAAAACGCAGCTCCACATCCAGTTAAAAGAAATATCACTATTTCATATTTTTAATCTTTGACACCCAGCATCTTGTCTCGTTAAGAAAACAGGTATTTACACTCTTTGCAAAGGAAAGACTTTCCAGGCAGTCATTAAGAAAGGTCTAGTCTGTACGGCGCCGTAATTGTGTTACAACACTTCATTCCCATCTGCTGATTTAACGTGCATTAAAGGAAAAAGAAAGCTTTTCAGAATTAATGTGCTCTGCCTGTATTCAGCGCCAGTTATGTTTTCATTTGTTCACACTACAATTTGAGCATACAAAGATTATGGGTTCACTTAAGTCCTGGCCACCTGTGGCCCAAGATTGCTTAGGAGTCATAGGTCATTCTTGAACCAGTCTTCAACCCACAGATCTAGATCCACTTACCCTATTTTTGCTGACACCGAGAGGAGCTGCATAATAAAAGGAATAACACTGAGAAATTAATTAATAAAATGCCTGTATCAATATTCAGAAAACGAAGAAATTACAAATAGCATTTGTGAGCGCTACTTCTTTACGTTACAGATAGCTGTCACCACCAAGACGATGCTCTTCAGAACATTCAGAAATGCATCTTGCTAGTGACACAAGTGAGGGGGGAAAAAAAAAAAAGCAAGCCAGAATGTAGCGATGGGCAGTAATTTGAAAACAATTAAGATGGATAGGCAACTTAATAGAAAGTTAACATTAAGCCTACTTAAGGTTAGAAATCTTTTAAAACACAGCAGTGGACTGGCATTTAGTCCTGTCAGCTTCCCAAATAAGCTACGGAAAACAGACAACAAGAAGATGACGTCTCATTTGCCCAAATCTCCTGAGGAATCAGCTGTTTTGTGACACGCTGTCTCTCCGCATAATATGAGTGATGGTGCTTGAAATGCAAAAAAAATATTCGCAATATCAAGGTGTACGTTGAGAAGTACAAACTTGGCAAAGCTTGAACAGTCCCGTTCTTTGGTAAACTCTGATTCCTACCAATGCTGCCTACAAAGACAGATGTACCATCACTGGTTTTGTCACTTAGCCCTGCTGAACCAGTTCAGCTAAGAGAAGATGAAACTACTTTTGCTCCTTCTGAACACTAACACAAGCCCCTGTTACCTCCTCATCTGTTTTACCTGGGCAAATCTGCCAAAAGCCATGCTGCTGGGCAGGTATCGCTGACAGCGTAAGGAGAAAGCAACCGGCTTCCAGGGGTCTGGTTAATGGGATTGCTCCTGCTTGTTTCCAAACGTGAAAAAGCTCTGCTTGAAGTCACACACCATCCTACAAAATTATAGCATAGCTTCAGTATCAACAGCAGAGTTGAAGAAACTACGCCGGCGACAAATTGAAGGTTCAAGCAGGATGAACACAGCCTCATTCTCTTACTCACAGTCACGTCACAGGATGCAGAAGGCTGGATGTTATCCAGCTGGTGCTACCAAAGAGGGTGTGCAGGGAGGACCTACGCGACAAAGTCTCTCCACTGACTCTATAGTATCCTTATACACGTCCCTACAAACTTTGTGAGTTAGAAAAAATAAAAAAGGAGAATAACCCAACAAGCAAGATCACACTGGAAAACAGTTTGAAAGTCAAGCACAGCAATTTTCTCCAGGTAAATCTTTCAGATTAAATCCCAGCTGCGCTCTCCGTGGGAACACCAGCAACTGGACACGGAGTGCACCGTGTATGGCTATTTTCCAATTTATAAAATACCATGTTTCTAAGAAGAAAGGGCAAAAAGTGAAGTTAAAACACTTCCATCCTGTGGTTTTCTGCATAAGCACGATCAGAAAGCATTAAGTGGGTTAAACACGTTAGATAACTGTAATAATCTGCACTCGGGGTGCAGAGTAATGGAGTCTTACATCAAGGCCTAGAATTAACCTGCTTAATTTCACTGGTATTACATCCACCACATCCCTCCCCTCGTTCTGCTTCGTAACTGCGTCATTAACTTCCTATATAGCCAATTCAACCCATCACTCCAACTTACCACTCTTTCATCAAAATGTGTTATAATTTGCTTATCCGCTGCCATTTGCATCAACTTGCTATTAAGACAGAGAGAAAGAGGTTTCAATCTTCTTTCCCCACATTTAATTCAATTGTATGGCATTATTTAGTTTTAATGACTCTTCCCGGTGCATAAGACATGGTTTATGCTTGTCTTAGACTAATTCAGAAGCTCCAACATCCAGCAAGGGAAAAAGGACTGAAAAAAAAGAAAAAATAAAGCATTTAATGTACTGTGAATAAGGTATCTATGGTTGTACGCCCAATAGACAACTGACTTCCTACAATCTGAGAAATAACAGGCAGGTGCATCATCCAACACATAAAACCAACAGCTCCTTGCTCAGAACATTTCCGACATAACCCAGCAGAAAACTGAAAAAAAATTAAAACCGTTGACGTTAAGGGTGATTTCATTTAGTCCAGTTGGTGAGGAGGGAAATTCATTCATACCTTCCCTTCTGTAACTTAATACAGTCAGCACAAAAAAAAAAAAAAAAAACCAAAAAAAACCCAATCAACTGTGGTTTTCACCTAAAGCCAGTTCTGTGTAGCCCTGGGAGGTCGGCTTCGTCGTACTGAACCAGCCAGCAAACAAAGCCTTGTACTGGTTTCTAGTAACCCAAAAGCAGTAAACCAAACATCTCCTGGATAAATTTGACTAACTGAACTTGAAGACCTCTTTTAAGGAGATAGAGATTGTGATATTATAGCATACAATTAATTAGGGAACGCAAAAACCTAAAAGAAATTTTCAACTAAAATCTGCAGCTCCTCTTTTCTGTGGTCTTCTACTACAGGACTCACAGTGCTCTCAAATGCATCTAGCTACCCTATATATTTAATAAAGCAAGGTGTTTAATTAATGTTTTTTCAGCTTTACACTCTGCTCGTCTACTTAGAAGATGATGGAGAACCTCATCTGCAGCAGGGTAACATAAAACTTCTAAAATAACATCAAGATCATACCCAGGCTGTATACAGAAGACATCAGACAAATTTTAAAGGCGGGCTCCTCAACGCTTCTTTCACCTGGTCCTCTGGCAGGAACTAGCTGGCACTCTGAACATTGATTACTCAACGGGAAGACCAAGTCCACTGAAGTTATTAATGGCCTTGGTATGACGGCCATCATGAGCAGACACTTCACATCCTGAAATACAACACTCGGGTACTGTTAGCAAGCAAGTGCTGAGATGGATTGAGTTCAAAGCCTCACGCGTATTAAAGCGCTATCTCCGTGGCTTCAGCCACTTCACACGACAGCACAATGTAACTAAAGATGATGGGTATAAAATAATTAAAGATGATGCATTCCCAACTGGCCATGTGCGGTTTTCACTTCCATGCAAGCCAGAGACTCGACTGAGTCCACGCAGCAGCCTGACAGCAACTTCTTCCCTGGAAACATTCCAGGCCAGGTTGGCCGGGGCTCTGAGCAACCTGATCTGGTTGGAGATGTCCCTGCTCCTTGCAGGGGGGTTGGACAGGATGGCCTTGAAAGGTCCCTGCCAACCCAAACCATCCTACAATTCTTGCTGTGATTTTTTTTCTTTTTAAATGTGTCTGTTAATCCAGACTCTGTATGAAATATAAAATAAATAACAGCTCTTTTATCATTTCCTAGGCTTTTCAGGACTGTGTAAAAGCATTGCTTTCTGCACTCTTCTAACCATGAAATTATAAAGCTTTGTCATTAATGCAGGTAAACATGACTATATCAAAAAAGGGTTCCAAATACATGATTTGTGTAGAAGGCAGCTCATCATGAGAACAGCACATGTCTTAAGAGTTGCTTCAAGGAGAGCATCGTTTAGTAGAATATATATGAGAAAAAACAGACTTACATGATAAATAACAAGTAAATAACTGTGTTAGAAGAGCTGGTGTAGCAAACAGTAGCAGATCTTTATGAGAGTTTGGTCTAAAGAATGGCAACATGGAAACTGGATGTAAAAGAAGAGTTTTTAGATGAGTTCCAAGACTAGTAACTGGAAGAGAAGATAGAGTATTAAGCCAGGAGAATACAATATTCAAACTAACCTTTTTTTTTAATCACTTCTGCCTGAGAAGCATGTGTATAAACTGTGACAAAGAACAGGGATCAGAAATGGTACCTCGGAAAAGACGTTGAAGGCCATACCTACCACACACTGCAACTGCTTCAATCTCCTTGAGCAGACCAGGCAGGATTTCTCTATATGTTGCAAAGTCCTCCACTTTAATGCCTTGCTGCACATACAGACCAAACCCTATCCAGGACAGTATATCAAATTTTAAACGGACAAGCAATCACCAACTATGCCACAACTACATACATAAGCAGATATTAACTACTCTGCAATGTGTCTTAGATGTTCAGACTACTCACGTAACGCGTTTCCTGTGCAAGGATTCTAGTTTCCCAAAGGAGTAAAAGCAGTGGCAGAGAAGGATGCAATTCAGAGATCTGGCAATCCTCCATCTACTTTTGTAGCATCTTTTGACTGGGAACAGGATATCTGCTCTTCTAGCTCCCGGGCAAGAGATGCTGTATTTTTTCCCTGCCCCTACCAGATATATCTCCGTATTTCAGACCTCTATCCCCACTCAACAGGAGAAAATAAAATTATTCTCCACTTCATTCTTTGTAGTTGTAGCACCTGAAATAGGATAAGCGCTGTTTGTCATACAAAGGTAAAGGCCAAGCTACAGCAGGTGACTTTTTGTTAAATTCCTAAATTGGATCCTCCAGTTCAAAAAAAGTCTTAAAAATAAAGCCTTTCGCTAGACAAACGACTCTTACCGGCAGGACAGCACATGGAATTTGGGTGCAGAGGTGGCACAGCACCATCTACACACAGCCCAGTATCTCAGGTTACCCCCGCCCCGAGCTCCGCGTGTCAGAGCAAACACAAAGCCCTTGG
This sequence comes from Ardeotis arabs, assembly GCA_011801015.1. Lineage (NCBI taxonomy): Eukaryota > Metazoa > Chordata > Aves > Otidiformes > Otididae > Ardeotis > Ardeotis arabs. The sequence goes on from JAAGAY010146541.1 coordinate 57,591, forward strand.
TCTGAAGCTGAAGAGTTCAGACACGCACATGTAGGAATCAGTCACTATTTCTGGATGAAAACCACGGGCGCCGAAAAAGAATCAATAAACTCATGATTAGCCTGGAGAAGAGGAGGCTCCGGGGAGACCTGATAGTGGTCTTGAGAACCTCAAGGGGCCTACAAGAAAGATGGGGAGAGGCTGTTCAGCAGGGCCTGGTGTGACAGGACGAAGGGTAATGGTTTTAAAATAGAGAGAGGTAGATTTAGATTGGATATTAGGAAAAAATTTTTCATGATGAGGGTTGTAGAACACTGTCCCAAGTAGCCCAGAGAGGTGATGGATGACCCATCCCTGGAAACATTCAAGGCCAGGTTGGATGAGGCTCTGAGCAACCTGATCTGGTTGGAGATGTCCCTGCTCCTTGCAGGGGGCTTGGACTGGATGACCTTTGAAGGTCCCTTCCAACTCTAACCATTCTGTGATTATTAATAAGAAATTAAATATAGAGCATTTAACTATAGCACAAATCAAGATAAGTCCTCAAGCAATTATATAAACTTTTATAAATTAAATTAGCTCCTAAAACAACAAGAAGGAAAAAAAAAAAGCTATAAATATTTTCAGAAAAACCAGCCCTGGCTTTTATCTTCAATACACTCTTCTAGATTCCAAACAGGCTCTACGAGAACATACCGGCAGTAAGGCTCTATATAATTACAGACACAACGAAACAGCAGAGGTAAGTGCTCAATCTGGTATGCTTAATACAATAATGCCAAATTGGTCTATTGAAATAAAAAATTACAGCCTGACACGTGTGTTTGGAAGAGTACCGCATCTGGGTATTCAGCCACAGCGCACCTCCTTATCGCACCGCTAAACAAACATTTGACTTCCTTCAGTTATCAAGCCAGCCGACAAAGTAAGGAGAAGCCTTTTGTCGAGGATTTTTCCCCCTCAGAGAGGTGAAATACCCAACACAGCACCAAAGTCATCCATTAGGGACAACGGACGTGTATTAACGCCACCAGAATCGTCAGATGTTTACGCGGAAAAATATCTTGCGATACATCACCTCCTCTCTACAAACACACGCGTCAGCTATTAGCACTAATAGAGTCCTAAGCACTTCTCTTCCAGGGAACTAATTAGAAAGCAAAAGGTTGCAAAAAATACACCGGTATCCAGATTCTGAGATGAAGGATGCATTTGAAAATGTCTAATAGGTGATTTAAGTCAGAGGGGAAAAATATAAGAAGTCATTGTTGGTGAATTATTTAATTTTTGCTTCCTATATCACAATGGTCCATTTACAAACTAATTCAAAATACAAAAAAATAAAGACAGAAACAATGCATGGACTGCATCATTATTCTGGCTACAGCAGGTTGCTTCCTATACCACGTGCAATAGGCTGATTCAGGTGTCGGAAAATTTTTCCTCCCTCTTCCCCTCTCTCTTCCCCACCAATAAATCTCACCATTAAGAAATTTCTCTTTTGCGTATTAACCCCGATCCTCCACAAAGCCTCCTTTAGCTACTTTTATATTAAGAACAGAGGCATCAAAACCAAGCTTCTGGCACAATTTCATATTCAATGCAGAGACTCCCAATCAGGTTTCTCCAGACACATTCTCTTCTAAGCCCAGTCTCAGAAGACCTAAACCCTTCTGGAGGTCGTTTCAGAAGAGCCATCTTCCACAGATACCATGTCCAGTTCTACCACGTTAACAGGACCACATGCCCAACGAAGGGACACCCAACCGACCCAAGGGCACTGCATGTTTCTTGACTGGGACATTTAGATTAAAAGATTGAGCGCGCTCTTTTCTAACTCCATCTTGCACACTTGTTTCTTCCAGCTATAAAATTCCCCATCGAGCTTTGCCTAATATTTTAACAGTGTGGATTTTACAAACGCTAGCTTTATTCAAACACATCTCTATATCAGGATTCTGCAAGGTCACCGAGAAACTGCCTGGTCCCCTTGGGGTGAAATACTGAACACACAAAAAATAGGGACACTTCCAGGTGAAGTGGATTGCGATTGCGTTTTGCATAGGAGTTATCTTTAAATTGTAGTAACGCCTTCCAGGTACGCGCACTGCAAGAACTATTTAACATCTTGGCTCCTGCACTGTTAAAGACTTGAGATTTCGCCTGCTTACGGACAAGTAACTTTTAGCCAACTATAGGTAAATTCTCACATTTCCCCAGTAGCGAAAATATCTCTATGACTTATTTCCCACGGCTGGCAACTGACCCCAAGCAGTTCAACCAGGCCAAGTGCAAGGTCCTGCACGTGGGTCTTGGCAATCCTAGGCACAAATCCAGGCTGGGCAGAGAATGGGTAGAGAGCAGTCCTAAGGAGAAGGACTTGGGGGTACTGGTGGACGAGAAGCTCAACATGAGCCAGCAATGCGCTCTTGCGGCCCAGAAGGCCAACCGCATCCTGGGCTGCATCAAAATGAGCGTGGCCAGCAGGTCAATGGAGGGGATTCTCTCCCCTCTACTCTGCCCTGGTGAGACCCCACCTGCAGTACTGCATCCAGTTCTGGAGCCCCAAACATAAAAAGGACATGGACAAGTTGGAGAGGGTCCAGAGGAGGGCCACAAAGATGATCAGAGGGCTGGAGCACCTCTCCTATGAGGACAGGCTGAGAGAGTTGGGGCTGTTCAGCCTGGAGAAGAGGAGGCTCCAGGGAGACCTTAGAGCGGCCTTCCAGTACTTAAAGGGGGCCTACAAGAAAGATGGGGAGAGACTGTTCAGTAGGGCCTGTTGTGATAGGACAAGGGGTCATGGTTTCAAAATAGAGGGAGGTAGCTTCAGATTAGATACCAGGAAATTTTTTTTTTTACAGTGAGGGTGGTGGAACACTGGCCCAGGTTGCCCAGAGAGGTGGTGGATGCCCCATCCCTGGAAACATTCCAGGCCAGGTTGGATGGGGCTCTGAGCAACCTGATCTGGTTGGAGATGTCCCTGCTCCTTGCAGGGGGGTTGGACTAGATGACCTTTGAGGGTCCCTTCCAACCCTAACCATTCTGTGATTCTATGATCACTATATCGTATAACCACACACTGGGCATGTGCCTCTTTCTTCTCTAACCTGGGGTCATGCCAAATTGGCACCGTATCTCGCTGAGGGAAAAGCACTGAGAGCGCAATAAACCAATTATTACTGGAATTATAGCTTTCCCACTTAATATCAACACATCTCCCATTATGAAAGAAATACACAGAGTCGAGGGAAGAGGCCGTTTGAAATCACTTACGTATTCATTAAGCAGACAAAGAAAGTGCCATTTGTTACGTTTGCTCACACATTTCTAGATGCCATGGAGGTACAGCGAACACAGCGCTTATGCAAGGGATCTCACCCAATAACTGCTGGTGACAATTAAAGTCAAACACAACCACATGATCAGTGCAATTAAAATTCCCAAAGAGGAGCACAGATGCACTCTAAGCCCCCAATCACTTAGAATATTTTTCATATTATGTAAAAGAATCCAGCTAGTGCGCATCAAGGCTTTGCTATTATACTATTAAGTAATTACAATGAAATATGAAAACACTAATGAGATCTTCAGCGAGTATTTGCTCTACCAAACATCTAGAGGAAAAAGAATCAGCCTGCGCTTCTCCAGCAAACTTGGAACGACCTCCTTCAAGCAGCTGCACAAGTTTTATATGGAGAAAACACACAGAAAAATCCAGTTTCAACAACAACTCTGCCTTTGTCGTGACTGTATGGCTTAAGAGACTGGCAATGGACGCGTGAAATTTGGGGAATCGATATACAGAGCAGAAATTTAAATTCAGACCTCGGCGTGCACTTGCATGTGAGGAACTGCAAAGCCACTTTGACCACGGAGCTTGGTTACCTTCCCTGTCCCATTTTGGTATAAAATTAGATACAAACATGGCATATTAATAACTATAGTGATCAATCTTTGTTCAGCGTATAATAAAATGACGAATTCTTGGGAAGAACGCTGCACATACGCACTCCTCTCCCAAAACGAGCCAACTGATCCAATCCCCATCACCACTGGAGAAGTAAAACCCAAGGATCCTGTGACAGAATTCGGCATTTGCTGACACTGTGAACCCACTGATGAAAAGGGACCAGCTGTCACAAGCAGAAAGAGGTCTCACCATTTTAGGGGGAGACTGGGTAGGAACTGGAGAGAGAAGGTATCCACAGAAGAGAAGCCACATCAAGACAGCAGTTCTTGGACTCCTGAAAAGTCCTAACACTCCAAATGCTCCAGGGAACTCAGGCAAAGAAATGTCTCTCATTTTGCAGAAAAGCTTATTTTTTTGGTGACGGTTAACATGGAAAGAACGGACTTTAAACCCTTCTGAAGCACCTTCCTTCCTGCTTCAACCACCCCACATCCTTACAGAACCAGCTTGCAAGCTCGGATCCCTCAGGTATCTACAACTCCAGTGAAAGGACAGACAAAGCTACCAGCAATTTTATAGGGGTCAGAAACGACCTTTGAGGCCTGGGAACCCACTGTCCAGCCTTCACCTTTGTTTAAGGAAATGGCCTTTCCTAGGACATGTCCCAAAGAAAGAGCTGGCACAGCTGACCACAAAAGGTCACCCCACGGAGTCTGCACACATCACTCCATCATCACCCAGCCAGACAGACACTCGGATACAGTTTCAGGGGAAGGTACCATTTCCCCAGCACGAGGTTGTTCATTGAATCATTTTTCCATGAATCCATCCAAGTTCAGATCTTCGAGGTCAGTCAAACTGGACTAACAACCAAAACAAGCTCCTATTAAAGATGTATCCAACATGCACACAACGTCCTTCTACAGCTTCTTCATCTGATGGACTCTGTAATCGAATCAGAACAATGAGGCTCCTCTGCTGTACTCCAGAAATGCCACCACAGATCTCTAGTCACCTGAAAGAACACAGGGAAGCACAACAGGGAAGACAGAAAGCAGAATTTCTCCTCTCCAATCCAAAAGCAATATGAGGTTCATTCACATTTGGTGCACTGGCCAGGTCCTTACAAGTCCTGGCCTTGATCTGGTGAGCTGCTAGGAAAAAAAAAGACCAAACAAGAAGTGAAATGGCGAGGGTACAAGAGGCCAGATTTTGAGTCAATTGACAACAGGACAGGGACATTTCTACACGAGCTCCAGGTGCCAGGTCTCCGCACTGTAACGCGTAGAAGCAGCAGTCACTCTGCAATCCCAAACCGTTTGCTGCGATGCACGCAGGCAGCCACACCTGAAAGGGCCATTTAATTCAAGCTCCAAAACCAACAACAAAAAGGCAGGAGATTGGAGATTTAAAAGCTCCTTGACAGGAAGCTTCAAAGCTCTGGTGCTTCTCATTCCCTTTTCTCCACCTCCAGCCTCCATAAAAATCCTCTTTTCCTCACCTATTTACTCACATTATCACTGGATGCAAAACCTTTTATGATACTCTCCTCACTTGAAAAATACCTGTATTTCCGTCTTCTGATAATAAAATATTCTAATACCGTACATGATACATTAAGAAAAAACTTGAACAACAATTTACGCACTTAGCCCAAAGAGCCCTTCAGAAACTGTTAGCTGTTGTATCTTCAGAACTCTAAATGATATCACTTTATTGATGAAAGTTATATCTTTACTCTAGAGACGTGAATAATCCTCTCAACACATATTTATCTCTCTAGAAAAGACAGGGTATAATGGATATTGAGGGTGGTGGAACACTGAACAGGTTGCCCAGAGAGGTGGTGGATGCCCCATCCCTGGAAACATTCCAGGCCAGGTTGGACGGGGCTCTGAGCAACCTGATCTGGTTGGAGATGTCCCTGCTCCTTGCAGGGGGGTTGGACTAGATGACCTTTGAAGGTCCCTTCCAACCCCAACCATTCTGTGATTCTAGGATACAGGCAAGTTGTTGCCATTTTTTGCAATAATTTCTGAAATATCATACAAAACCAGATACACGGGATAGCGAACCCACACCTTCAATTCATATGCCAGACAAAATGAATAGCAGCTAACTGGCAATGTGTAATATTTTAATCCTTTAATTAGGTAAGAATTACTTTCTTCCCAACAGTTCTTCCTTATTAGGAAAAACTCAAGACATCTACAGATCCTCCAACTGTTATCCAAACTCTAAGCCACGAAAGTCTTTCAAGCATCTGGCGTGCTTTATGCTCCGTAGCAGTTTCGTTAGCTTCAAATTGAATGATTTATTACCATATAACCTCAGCCTCTGATGAGATTATGCTGCCAATTTGTGCCTTCTCTGCGAAGAGAGGTCTCCTCGAACCCAGGCTTGGGACCCAACGTGGTGAATCTCAATTAAAGGGTGACCTTTACAAGACAAGGGAAATGTTAATTCATGCTCACCTAAATGGCTTTAACCCTACTTGAAAGCAGGGCTTTCTAAAGCTGCCCACTACTCTGTCACTGTAAAGGTTCATTTCATCATTATTAAGATAAAAAACTCTTCAGTGTAAAAAAATGTATATATCCATCCGTCAAAGCCAAAGGAGAAACTCCCAACGCTAATAAAGCTGTCCCTGGCGCATTTTTTATGCTACTTGAAAAACAACGGATTCGCCTTTTTAAGGGACTTCAAATACAGATTAGAGGCATGAGAATGACAGGGCCAGAGATTAAACGCTTCTTTACCCACTGAACAGGTACAAGACAAGGCACGAGCAGCAACCGCTGCCTCCACGCTCACCCTCAAGGTATGTGTTGTCATTTGCCATACCCTGTGATATCCAACTCCTCGCTGGAGATGTCGCAGCTTGAAGGGTATAAAATTTGCAGAAGAGGCAAGAAGGCAGTTCAGTCTCCATACAAAATTCCGTTTGAATTTTTTTTTTTTAAATTGGGATTAGCTGCTCTATCAAACAGGAGAAATAAAACAATGCTTCAGCAATGTATTTACGGTCTTGCTAATTAAGTCGGTGAAAACAACGAAATTACAGACAAGGAAATAAGAAATTTGACTCACATTAAAAAAACTTGGATGTCACTGGACAAACTTGAATATAAAAAGGAAGAAGCTGCTGAAAAAGCTAAATGTCAGCAAGATTTCAGCGTAAAACATAAGCACCTAAGAGCATCTTGGGACTCTACAGTATTAAACCCCAATTCAAATGGCTGTAAGTTATTATAATTAACAATAACAGAAGAACAATAATAGAAGATAAGTGCAGGAATCTAAACCTGGGGTATCAGGTGCACTGGAATGCCCTGGTAGCCAACAAGAACCCAACGTGGGAGCTACCTAAAATAATTCCTTAATAAAGTCAAGGAAACGGCTCGACAGTAAATAATGTCCCAAAAAAAGCCAGAGCTAAAAATTAGTATTTTGGCTTCAGATGATTAAAATTTTAAAAGAGACAATGGCAGTACCATCCACTTAACCTACGGAGTCTTTTTCACTCTTCCCAGTTGTTGCAGCCCACTTTCACCAGCGCAGCAATGAATATTCCTCAAAGCAGAGCAGATTGTCAGAAACCGGACCCGCTCTTAGCAAACTGCGAGAATCCTGATCCTAAACAGCAAGACAGAACACTCTTAAATAAATGATTTACTACTGAACTTCACACAACACCACAAATTCCAGGAGAGCGTGCGGCTCTTATATGAAGAAATCGGAAGAGTATATTATTTCAGATCACAGTACGAAGCATATCTGTTCAACTCTGTCATAATTATTTTATTGCTGGATGTGTTGATGAAACGTTTCCACTGTCCTTCAGAAAAGCAAAGCATGAATTATCTGTTCCAGCCCAGGACACATCTTACGTACTGACATAGCACGGTCAAGCAAGAGAAGATGCTCACCAATTCCGGTAAGTCACATTACAGAGAGCTGCTTCCATCTACTCACCTCCCAATCCAGATCCCTTAATGTTCACTTAGGTCAAGTTACACCCCATTAGAAATTAAACATATGAAAATATATCATTTTTATTGGATATTTTAATGGATATCAGAACTTGCACAAGTCACAGAATCAAGCCAAGATGGCTCAGTACCTCCAAAAGTCTAGTCCTCCTGAAAAAAACCTCCAGGAATCAACACAAAACTGGATACTATAGTTCCCAGGCATAAATGTTTCCTACCTATTCTATTTCAATCTGCATAATACAAGATGATTCCACATCGTCTTTGTAACTTCACCACAAAGCCCTCAAATTCTTTAGTAACCCAAAACTCAAAGCTGGAAAGAAGCTGTAAATGATACCTTGAAAATCAATCATTGCTTTCCAAACAAGGGACTGTGACACAGGGAGTCCCAGAAAACCTGGGAGTCTCCCTGTCCAGAACCGTAACGACACAAACCAGACCTGGTCAAAGGGGCCTCCCAGCAATATTAGTAAGACTGAAGCATCCATCTGGTGGTGGGTATTTTATAAAATAAGTATTTTATTCAGTGTGCTTCCTCATACCTACAGGGGAACAAAGCTTAGCACTAGTAGTAGAGTTGTGAAGATGGAAAATCCAAGCTGATGACAGGACTCATAACCGATTCCATTATCCTTGATTTTCAGTCTTTACTTGAGAAGCTGCTCTACTGGTACAACAGCTGGATGCTCTGCTATTTTTGTTTTTCATATTAAAAAAGAGACCATGCGGCATCTGACAATCTGCGTAGTAGGTTGCTAGAGGTCCTTGAGATCTGAAGTGAGAAGAACAGTGTGTGGGGCCAAAGACTAAAGCAAGAAAAGCTTGAAGTGAAGACCGAGGACTAAATTAGAAGACCTGAATAGAGACACAACCCAAATGCCAAAGATTGTCATGGTTGAAGGTTGGAGTGCATTGCCCAGGCCACAACTGAGATGTGCTGTCAGGCTTGCATAAGGTCCAACCCATGAAGACAAATGGAAGGTGCAAGCTAAGAGCAAGCTTCCTTAACAATGTGACTGCTGCAGAAAAGGATGCAATAGCTGCAGGCACTGCCAGGTAAGACCCGGGACCAAGAACGCAGCTAACATGGCTGCTGGCAGCAATTACCTTCCATGAACAGTTTCAGCCAAGAATCAGTAGTAACAAAAAGAACTGCATGGTCATCTTAAACAGCAGGCGGATGACGGCTGACGTCCCGCTCCCTTGCAGAGATGCTAACTGGCACTCTCTGAACTCGCAGCCGTCAGTAAATATCGATCAGCTATCAAAAATGACTCGGACTGCCTTAGCCTGCTCAAAGTCCCTGACACAAGAGATTTCAGAGCCCAAGCTTGCCTTTCAACACCTTGCATCTCCCTGAGAAGTGAGAAGAATTAAGTGGAAGATATAACTCCCCGCTCCAAACCCTTAAGTGTTCTCTAGAAGTGACAGAGATCACTGCTGCTTCTTCACAGACCACGACAGCTGGCAAAGGTCAGCCTTTAATAAGCACTAATATACATCCTCAGACACCAGCAATGAATTAAAAAAAAAAAAAAAAAAAATTTGTTTAAAACACTCATGCACCATATACTCGCTAAAAGGAACTGAGATGAAGCGATGCGTCTGTTAAAATGATTGCATTGCTTCCTTCCCCTGGATACAAATATTTTGAATATTTAAGAAACCACCGCAGGATTCTCAGATCACATCGACGGGAAAAGGTGGACTAAGCCCACAAAAGCGCCGAGAACCCGTTGGTGTAAATCAAACGCAAAGCGTGCTCTAACGCCAGGCCAAGGAAAGCTCTTCGCGCCGCAAGGAGGGCACTAAAAAGCAAAGGGTCCCTCCTGCTTCCATTTTTAGGTATCTCCCTCCTCTTTTTGCCTCCCTCTGAATTTGTCGTAGCTTTAATAACAATCTCAGAGGCAAAATCAAGAAACAAATTATTTTCTTACACATAATCCCCCTTTCGCTGTCAAGTGCCTGACCCCAGTTTGATAATCTCATTTCCTGAGACTCAAAATGCTGGAAATTTAAGCTTCCTAGAGTGTTAATTGTGGCCCTGCTCCATTGCTAATCAAAAAATTGGATGTTTTGCATGAAAATGCTGCTCTAATTAATTCTCAGTCATAAAGCGCCCCGGTTTTAATAACCCCTTCTTGATTGGATAGCCTTTGAAGAGACAGCGCAGCTAATCCGCTAAACCAGAAAAAACACACGCAGAGGAAATAATAAGTGGGCTTACAAGGTCTGAACGAGATGATTGCATTAATACTGTCAAACCACAAAAAAGCCATTCTCTCCCCTCTCCTCCCCACCCCCCCCAGAGCTCAAAGCCAACTCTGATCCCGAGCACCGCAGGGAGACAAAAGCGGCTGCGTGACAGGAGGTTCGGAACATCAAACCGGTTTCCCCTCCTTAGCGTAACCAACTTGCTGATTCTTCAACTGGTAATTCCTCGTCTTTTTCTAAAGGGTATTTTTCACCGGGACTTGGCCACTCGTCACAACATCTCCTTTAACCAGACGGGAATGATATTGCTTCTCCCCCTCCTCATTGCCTCCGACTGACAACATATTATCATACACATCTCTAAAAGGTGCTGAACCGAATTTTCATTATCCAAAACGTCAAGATTCGTTTTTGTCACCGGCGGAACGCAGCTGGCTCCCTCCAGCAGCCCTTTGGTGAATCCAAATGGAACAAGGCACCTACAAATAACCGCATTTTCCCCGGACCTGCCCTTACATTGTGCCCTTGTCATATCGGATACCATTTGCCTCCCCTGCTATTTCTTGGCGTCAAAATCTTAATTAGCAGAGTTTCTCTTTGATTGCCTTAATTACTCACAGCCTTATGGTAAGAAATCTTCAGGCTTGGACCAAGAAGAGACAAACAGCGTACTGGCGAGTAACCCAAATCCACTCCCCAAACTTAAATTTGTTATCGTGGGGATGTTTGGTGCTTTCCATTTATCACCTGATCAACGAGAAAAATTCCTCAGAGGTTCTATTTATAAGAAATAAGGGTAAAAATAAAACAATCAGTATCTATTGACTCATTACAATAGACCTTTGTTTCACAGTCCTATTTGCCATCCTCTGCTAGAGCTGGACATGAAACGCCCTCAGTTTTGTAGTCATCCTATGGACTCACTGGGATCACACTCGATGATTTAAACCTGCAGAAATCAGGTAATTCTGAGCACCAACAGTTATCCCTGAACCATTCAGCCAAGGTCCAGATTTCCAGTAAGATCCCTTGCAACCCAAGGGACAAACATGTGGACAACGTTAAGAGACGTCCAGTTAAGAAAGATAACGCTGTACATGGTAGCTGGCAAAAAAATAAATCCTGTACATGATATATGCAGCAGAACAACCTTTGAGATTTTTGAGTCCTGCATATTTAGAATCCACAAGAGACTCTTGCATTAGATTTTCATTTTGGAGTTTAAAAGTTAAATCCATATAATGCTCTACTACTCCCACCAAGAGAAAAGTAACTATGCAAGAGTCCTGGGTACTGGAAAATCACCTCTGGCAAACTAAAACTCAAGAAAAATGAAGCAAAGGGAACTTATCCAAATCTTTTAAACAGTAAAAAGAAGTGTACTGCATCACAGGGATGTTCTGGACTGAAACTGCTTAAATAACTTCATGAAGAAATACAGAATTTTTGCTGTTTCAGTTCAGCACACAAAATGTGCTCAGTAGTTGGGGAAACGCTGCTTTGGGGCACAAATGTAATTCTTTGTTCTAGCAAAGACTTCCTCAGTGAAGCCACTTAACTTTTTTGTGCCTGCCTTGTACAACAAGCAGTGCCCTACCTTCCAGTGACAACACGAGCACAAGCTCATCTGCAAAACGCCCAAGTAGAAGGATGAGAAGACAGAATTTCGCCAAAAACCCCCCAAAACAAATGAAAACGAAAAACCCGAAGGGACAAGGACAACATAAGAATATTTTCAATCCTCTTACACAGCACAAAAGCACTTGTAGGTGGTGATTTCTCACGGGGCACCGCACGGCAGCATCGTCGAGGCCTGCAGAGCCACCCCGCCACGCGTGGCCAAGGCACCATTTATCTGAACACACATTAACACCGGAACACACTCAGACTCCAATCGGTGGGATCTAACAAAAGACTGAAAGGCCACTCTGGATTCCGACTCTAATTCTGCTCCCATCACCCTTCCCAAGACGACGTGTCGTGTACTGCAGCTTGCGCAGCTACGATCTAAATAAAATCCTGCTCTGCAAAGACACTGAGAACTTTTACGTATTTTTTAAATGAATTAATACTGAAGTGCACTGAGCTTCCAGGGTGAAAGAAATAAGAAGCCCAAGTTCTAAGAGCTGCTGAACAGCTGTGGAGTCCATGAACATCCATGGGAACCACAGCTGCTCCGGAGCCCTTCGCATTTCATTCTGAAAAACGGTCCAGATGTACACCACCAGCAAAGCTCACCTTGATGCGAACTACCAGGGCCTGCACGCGCACAGATAACGGAGAACTCGGATGCTATCTTCCATACTCATCAGCACCCTCAAGGCTTTGCGTATAAAAACATCTTTTCCCATTTCTACCGATAAACTAAGCTGAGGCCAGGGTTACTGTGAACATAATGTACAGCTACATGAATTCCCTCTGGCCGCAGGACTCTGAAACAACACCTGAAGCAGTCTGTAACCACCACCACCTTTGACAAAGCAACACCCTGCTAGAAACTACCAGCCAACAGCGAGCAGCACGGTGCACGGCTGCCGGCGAAACATCTCGTGCCTCGGAGCTCTCCTATCCCAGGTCTTCTGGATCCCACGCACCCGAGGCTATCCACGAGTGAGGATCACTACCTCAGATTAGACACCTTCTGAAATTATTGTCAACTGTGCTTTCCACTTTCAGTTATGGCTCCTTTCATTTCCATTGTTGGCTTGCATTTATTTACTTTTCATATTTTTTTTTAATTGAAAATTACCTTTGCCCCAGCTGCACAAAGTGTAGACGTAAACCCCTGCTTTCAAAAACCATTACCAGAACACACAATCAGAAATCCAGACGTGCACAGACACCATCCAGAATAGCAGTGGTCTTTCTCTCTATTGTAACCATGTTTTCCAGATACCATTAAATTTAAGAAAAAGACCTCAAGGCCCCTGTAGACTGTCTCCTGCCTCACTGTGCAGCCCCAGTGACATCCTCCTACCATCTGCTGTCCCTTCTTCCAGTCCTTGATCCCTTAACCGCATTTTTCTTGTATTCCCAAAAAATAAGTCAGTAATTGAAGGCAGCATTGGAGAAAAATAAGGTGCATGCATGGGATCCGTTCCACCAGCCAGCGACAAGCAGCCACCTCTGGTGAAACACAGCAACATTTTAGCCCAGTTTCTGATGCAAATAAGAGTTATCTGATCTTCTGCCTGTCCTGTCCTCACAACAATGGAGCTGGTAAGCCAATTTCTGCCAAACGTGGCAGAAGCACAGATCTCAAAAGCAGTAAATTCTTAGAGGTTTTGTGAAAACAGCCAGCCGCACAGACAACGGCAGGATAAACGCGTGCCTCTGTGGCAGGAGAAGCTCTCCACGCTGGTGGACCTACCAGCCAGGCAGCAACCAGCACATTTGCTTGGGGCTGCTTGCTCGGTACGTATTTCACTTGATCCAGCCACGGCACAGGCTGCTTTTTGCTTAGTGCATGTTTGGGAACATCAGCAGGATGAAGGAAGAAAGAAATGAAGGGGATGAAGCAGATTTGGAGACATGGTGAGAAGCGTGGCTGATGAAGGAAGGGCATTAAGGGAGGAGACACATATAAGATGAACAAGGCTTCAGTCATTCTGCTGCCCATAGAATAAACTTCCCTGTTTTTAAAATATACCCCCATTATTTAAGACAGTCTATAAAAAGAACATCATATTTGACAAACGGCAGGAGGGCTCCAACAAGGAAAATGTAAACTCTGTAGCCAGCACATGGCCGAGACGTGCTCTTGGGGGGGAAAAAAAAAAAAAAGAAATGAGAAGCTTAATGACAATCATTACCTGTTTTGTACAGAAGAAACTACCTCTGACATTGTACTTCCGACAACAAGCTGGGGCATCACATCTACGTTAGTCTAGACGGAGATATTTCGGTTATCTACTTGCTTTTTCCCCCACCCCTCACTTCTTCTTAAGGACAACTGTCAAACAACTTGTGTGTCCAGCTTCAAGGGAAAAACACATGGCCTAAGCCTTCCTCCTCCAGTTCCAGTGGAATAAGACGTAAGAATAAATCCTTCCATCTCCACATCACTGACAGCAGGTCCCTTTCCCCCACTGAGGGACAATGTGTGCCTCGTGCCCGTGCTATTTCAGTCCAAATGAAAGAGGCTAATGACAAAGCAGCGCTCTGATCTTCACACATTTTAAGGCTATTTAAATTAAATTCTTATTTCAAAAAGTTGGCATGAGCCAAACTTTGTTAAGTTCTTTTTTTTTTTTTTTTTTTGAATGCCTATGTTTCTTTGAAGATCTTTTAAGGAAAAAGATTTCCTAACAAGCCACCCTCCCCCTGCTGCCACTGAAAAAATCATCCCTGCGGATAAGGCTGTCGGGAAGAGAAACTGCGTGGCATTTACAGAAGAGAGTATCACACGCCTGCTTTCCAGTAACCTGATTGAACAATTAAATTGTATTTCTCTTTAAAAGGGGAAAAAAAAAAAAGAAATCAAAATGCAGATCTTGCTGTGGTCTGGGATTCGGGGAAGATTAATGAGCTACCTAAAAGGGAACAGCAGCTTATAATAGAAAGAGAGGACAGTACATTTTTAACATAAAGTTCAAAGGGAAACTTTTCTTGATGGTTAAACTGCAAAGATTTCTCAGCAAAGTCACCTCATCTATTGTCCCTACTGACTCCCTACATTGACTTTTTGTCACCTATTGCATCACATTCAAGCTCTTCAATTCATCCAGAAAGGGCAATATAATCTTGTCCCTATCCAAACTAATTCCTAGATTTTGTCCTCTACTTCTTTGTCAGCTCATCGGCTTTGTTCTTGCCAACCCCGCGCTAGCTCAGTGGCTGGAATCTGAATAGCTCCCTTGTGCATCCTCTCTTGAAAAAGCTCACAACCTCCCGCTCACGACAAACATCACCTCAAGATTTGTCTTCTATCAATGAGGAGTCACTCTCTCATGAAATCTGGCTGTGCCCCTCAGTAACGACTTCTGAACTCGGGAAAGGAGGGATTTAAAAACAAATCCTCGGTCTAATAGCAATGGTAACCACAAAAATACCCAGACCTCAGCCACGAGGTACCTGGAAGAGGACGGAGATGTGGAGCAAGTCAATACTGTTCTCTACTGTGTTTTTAACGCAACAAGGACAACTGGTCAGGTCAGGGTGTGGAAGCAACTTCGAATGACAGAAGGCAACAGGACTAATCCCAAAGAGACCTGAAAATCTTGAGCCAAGTGTTGCAGGCTTCATGACATCCTCATCACTGCTCCAACCTTAGTGCCCTCCACAGCTTCAGAATTCTTGGCTTTGAAACCACATTTGTCCCACGCAGCTTGTGGCAGAGAGCTATTTACTGTGGAGAAGCAACTGTTTAAATCCTTCTGCCCACTGTCATAAGATGACGACTGTGTCGTATAATATCTCACACTTTACAATGTCCTACTGAACTGGGTAACTTCTTTTGGTTGATCGTGGGCGCAAGAGCACATGACAGATTTTGAAGGTGAGAACCTGAGCCTCAAAAGGTGAAAAGCTGAAGCTAAACACCTTCCGAGTGTGCATAAATGGTGATACTATAATTTAAAAGACAGGTTTCTCCACTTTATTTTATTCCTATATGGTGTGAGATCATAGTGTGGGGAACTGTCAGCTTCAGTACATCTTTAACTCCGATTCTTCCTTCGCAGTCTGTCCAGAAATATCTGAATATTAAGGATATAATGATTCATTCAGCGAATCATTATATCCTTAATCATCAATACTAAGATCATCTTTGTAGAGTCACCTAAGAAGCAAGCTGTCCACAAGAACACTGTTTGTCTCTGAAGGCTTCTTTTCACACTGTTGTGGGTTTAACTTGTTGCTGAAGACAACTAAGTTAAAAAAAGGAGGAAGGGAATACAAAGTCACCCAAAATTTCTCTTGTAAACTACAAAACATCCTCAATTAAAAGGCAACTGAAAATGATAATGGGTAACATTTCAAGGATCAATTCTACCTTTGTCCATCATTGTAACATCTGAGAGTACACATTATTTTCTTGTTAGCGTCAGCCCAGAAAGAAACTAGAACACATGATACAGAATAATTCAGCCCTGATATAGATTATCATGAAAGCCTCAGGGTCTTGCCTTGATTTTGCTCCCCAAACCAGCACTTTTGTGAATTAGACCACTAAGGAAAAAACCATGAAAGGATGTCATTCTCAGAGGAGGGAACACTTCTCTGTGTACATACAGCACTTGCCACAAGCAATATAAATCAGCAGCAGCAGTCCAACTCTTCAAATTCACCATTTTCAAACACTCTGCAACTCTTCACCTCCAAGTATTGTACAAAGACGAAGAACGGGTCACTTCAGTCCGTAGAACCCGCAACTTCAAATACGGGATGAGTGAGCTTAGCTCCCAAAGCAATCCAGGGTATGACATTTAGCATGTAAAATAAGGAAATAAACTGTGGATAAGGAAGCAGACGTTAGCTCCAAGCATCCAAAAGCAATGCTTATGGTGAGACTGTCTGCCTGTCACCCATTGTTTTGTGAGTATCTTTCAACACCTGGAGCTCTGGCTGAAAATGCAAAGGGAATAGGGAAATTCTGCTGCTTCACAACGTAATAAAAATAAACAATCAGAGCTTAAAAACATAGTAAAGAGGTATTAATGTGCTCTGACACAGCATGGACAGGATATTCAAGCTTCTGCAAAAGAGAACGATCCAAACCAGCACATTATCTATTTCCCCACCTTGAAGTTCTCCACTTCTGCTGTACAGCTCCCGCCTCTGCTCACGCAAATAGGCGCTCATGCTAATGGCATGGGAGGAGGACTCAAACCTGTAATTGGAAAAAAAAAAAAAAAGAAATAAATCCCATCAGTCAGCCATCTACAGAGCATCCTTCCTGCACACACCAGTCAAATCTAAACAAAAAGGACCTCCCGGCACGTTGAAGCAAAATTATCCAGGCTTTTCCCATAAAACTCCATCACCGATGCGCTACATTCTGCCACCTCTGATCAACACAGCTCTGCCAACAATCATGACACCAACCTGCCCACGAGGCACAGAGATGCTCCACCAGCTGGGAGCACCCAGTGATTTAAATAAGAATGGCCCCAAAAACTGGTGAAACCCAAACCAAAGCCATAGGCTAACACCATCTAAATTGCAAACTTGGATATACACAAAAATTAAAAACTAATACTCTCCTGGAAACTAAAAGTAATAAATTAAGAAGTATTTATCATACGGCTCCAGCAAGGACCAGTCTGAGAGGTGGAGACAAATATTTTCCAACTACTGTAGCCCCACAAACATGATTTTGGCCATTGATAGTAAAAGGCCACAAACTGGGTACTCAACTGACACCACAGAGTCTCAAGACTGGGCTTGCCGTCACCCGGGCTGGGTGTTCCTGTGATCACAAGTGTCCCATGACCAAGGGCCTCGTGTCCAACCTGCCTGAGCTCTGCACTGGGGACACCTTGCACAGCCCAGGGTTGTCACCCCGGTCAGGTGCTGCCCAGCAAACACCAGATCTTTGTGTGCCTGGGCTGGGCACTGGGCAGCTCTGCCAACGGTGCTGGGGACCAGGGAGAAGGGAACAAGCATCGGGGACAACGCATCTTCAAATAGCCAAAGTGGACACAAGACTTAGAAGGAAGTCATCTTTCAAAACATCAAACTCCTCAAAGTGAAGACCTCAAGACACTGATGATTTCCCGTAACACCTCTCACCCCGCTTCTGCTAAGGAAGACTGAATCAGCCTCCGTGCTGCCCAGAGGGACACCGGGAACACGAGCATCGTACCAGAGAAAAGGGGAAGCATTTGTAAGCTGTCCTGTGCACCGGTGTTACGGTTATTGCTACTCATGAGGCTTTCATCCGGACTGCGAGTGCCAGCATTACTGCGGCTGAACTCATAACAACCTATCAAAACGCAACGAACGCTTAAGACTTTAATTAAACAAACAGTAAACTCTTGGCTCCATATTTATGACGCGCTCCCTTTTGCCCCTGGTGACATATTAAGCGTAAGGTTATTGCCATGGCCCAGAGGTCTTCTCCAAGCATCAAAATCAGAAGCTTCAGGTCAAGGCAAACTACAGAAAAAAAATCTCAGTCTTCTTCTCAAGACGGTGACTCAGATTACTCCTCAGCGCCCTGCACTGGCTTTTGCAGCAGGATGTCATCACATTCACTTCTTTCCCACAGTCGTCCAGTTTCACTCCTCTATTTCCCCTCCTCTGCTGTTCCCTGGATCTGATCTTCCCCACATTCCTATTTCCACCCAGCTCCTCTAACTCTTGTAACTCCCTTCCCCAGCAAAGCTTTCAAAATATTTGTGTTTGACACAGAATTACACATAATTATAGCCAAGCCTGAGACCAGTGTATGGGGTGTTGAACATCTGCTTGTAGAATTCACCCCTTTCCCACCAATGCCCAATTTTCATCATATAAGTCTGATCTGCAGGGAGATGGCAACCAGAACGTGCACTTGGCTACCTTCTGGAAGAGAAGAAAGCCAGGTTTATGATGGCATGAACTATCTGAATTGCCAAAGTACCCCTCATCTGAAGTTTGCTTTTTTTTAAGCCAACATTAAAACAACTAAGTACATCATAACACGTAGATGTGGGACTTCAGGACATGGTTTAGCAGACATGGTGGTGTTGGGTTGATGGTTGGACTTGATGATCTTGGAGGTCTTTCCCAACCTTGAAGATTCTATGATTCCCTCCCCCCCGACTAGAGAATTACATCCATTTTAAAGACAGAGAAACAATGATTCAAAGTCTCTTCCAATTTCCAGACAGCAGGACACAACTGAGGAATCCTCATTCTTCCCATTACTGCTAGAACACACAACTAGCTAGAGTTCTCCGTATTTATAAAATTAGCTTGTAATCAGCTATCACAGGACACGGCACAAACACCATGAGTAAAACACAAGGTGGAGCCCTGTCCTAAGAGACTTCGAAGTGAGGAATTAAGTGCAGATATTCTGATGACAAGTGAAAGGCTGCTCTGATTTGAAGGGAGCTAATGGAAAGGCAAGAAAAAGAGCCTTGCAGCCTGGCATGAAGAGCACTGAAGATGGAAAGGAGACAAGAATAACACTCCATCAAACACGTACATCCCTCAGCAGACTGAGAAATTCCATTTCAACAGAGATCTCCATAGATATAGTGACAGCTGACAGAAGATAGATAACCAAATAAGAGATCCCAATAAGTGCCGCTGTCACCGCGGCGCTGGCAATGACTTGGTGACAAGACCACGAGTGGTAAGACATGCTGCTCCTACGAGGTTACACACCTCCACTTTAAACAATTACACCCACCTTCCCTCTCTGCTGACAAACGAATACGCAGCCTTCAACCGCAGCAGGTGATACGGAGCATCCTTACTCCTCAGACTTAAATGGGCCAAGCACACCCAAAACCAGGCACAATACAAAAAGGTGAGCAGCTCTACTTGGCTCCAATATACATCTGCAAGTCAGAGTAAATTCAGGGAGTGCAATTCTCAACCCAAATAGCTGTACAAGTGTCCCAAAGAAGGGTGGGGGGAACAACCATGCGTTGACAGAGGTAGAAGGCACATCTGAAATCCTCCAGGCAACAGTTAACCGCCCAACCGTAGAAGATTATGTAGCTCATCCTGTGCAAGGAGGAGAAGGCAGTGCAGAAGACTTTGATTTCTAACTGGGGCCTTAGGTGCTATGAGAATACCACCACTACATAACCGTGCCGATGGGGCAAAGCACAGGGAGTTCTGGATAATGAGGAAATACGTTTTAGCTGAAAAAAAAAGAAATCCAACAATCTGTAAAGAGGATGCAGAATGCTTGCCCAAAACAGCCGATAACTCTCAGCCTTTCCCACTACTGAAGTTCCTGGATTATTTCCCCATCATTTAACAATCTACCTCCAATCACAAATGAGGAATTCTTTATTCAAAAAAAAAAACCACCGGGACTTCATGGATTCCCATCTCCAGCAAATAAGGGGTGAAAACACCAGCTCGCTTCCAATTGCTCCCCCTCCACCAAATATTCCACTAGATTTTTTTTTAACCTTGGACCCTCTCACTCCAGAGAGCAAAGCCTCCCAAGGCTTAGCACCGCTCAGACGAGCAGTGAGAGACAGCCCAAGCCCTGCAGCAGCTCACAGTCCAGAGGGGTGCTGAGGAGCCATCAGATGTGCTGCTCCTGCTGCAGCTGAGCACGGTTAAAAGGTTAACGCCTCGAGCTGCCGGTACTCCCCACTACAGCTCCGTTCTGCCGTTCCCTCCAATCCGCTGTGAAACTTGCTCCTTCCCTCACCAACTGTTTTCAAACCTCATTGTAAAAAAAAAAATAAATAATAAAATAAATTTTTTAAAAATAAATTCATTTAAAAGATTATTTTGGCAGCACTGAGTTAGGGAGCAGCTATGCTGGCACAAGTCACACTGTTATGCTGGCAGAGCTGAGGAAGCTGATCTTTGAACTTGCAGCACCTGCTGCCAAAACAGCCCATTTTGGTACCCCCCAAAATCCTCATGAGGCCAAAGAGAATGACCAGCACGTGTAGTCGTGGCAAGAGATGAAAATTCAGCACAGCTCCCCTGAATCTAGGTGTGACAGCAAAACCATCTCTCCTCTCCAAACAGTGCTGCTCAGCAACTCCTCATTTCTTACTCTTGCACACCAAATTCCTTCCGCCAAATCCTTCCCGTGGCCACCTAGCCTCTCATCCTCTCTCTTACGCTCTCCTCCCTACCACTTAATTCTTTCCACGAGTTGTGATAGGATTAACCGCTTAGTCTACCTAGTAATTACACAGTTATCTTAATTCTCTTTGTCCAGTCCCCTTTATCGCTCTCTTTAACAGGCCCTGAATTTACCCTGGACAAAGACAGGCGTGCTGTATCACCGCACGCTTCGCAACGGCTTGTATAACAGGATCCCAGTCCCGAGGTGAGCTCTGGGAAGAGCTACATGTTTAAAAACCAGCGATGAATCCGTAACGGAGATCTTACCGTGGCCTCAGCTTCAGGCATTAAATCTCCACCTCAAACCTTACACTCCTCTCACACTGCGAAACCGTGATTAGCGGCCAGCGTTACGCAGCCCGCGAGGCACCGAAGTCAGCTTAGGCACAGCTTTAACGTCGTCCCAGCACTTACTTGAACAAAGGGTTTTTCGGTCTTTGCGGCTTCTTCTTCGCAAAGAAGGCTGCAAACTCTCTCCCCGAGCTGGCGTAGCTAAGCTGGGCGGACGGCTCCGAGGCAGTGCGGGTGTTCTTCATATCCAGATACTCCGTCAGCAGCATCTGTGAACAGAAGGAAGGAGATCTCAGCCTTCGAAATAACCCAGCGTTACAACGTAACTGGAATGTCTAGGAGCTTTAGGTACTCTGTAAGAGTGGAAAATTAATAAAAACCTCAAAAATTCTAATTAACAGAGACGTAGCTTTATTTTCAGAAACGTGAGCCCAGTAACTTCTATGCCACCATCACAGATTTGGTAAAAGCTCGTTTTACATTGCTTGACCAACTCAGTCTGCTGCAAAACCCTGATGGTACCAAAGGTACCTTGCAAGAAGTCCCCACTCCTCCCAGGACTGATTCTATCAGCAACAGGGAAATGGTGGGTGGGTTGTCAGCTGGCCTTTACAGCTCCTAAAAACACAAAGGTTAGCAATACTGACCCGTGCAGTTACAAAAGCATATTTCATATATGCGTATGTACGTTTTTATATTTTCTGTATGTTTGTATGAAGAAATATAAACCATCCCTGTGTGTGTTGGAGTGCACATCAAGATATGCCGTTGGAAAAAAGTCCTGGGAATGCTGCAAAAAATGCCCTTTAATAGCTCCCAAAACAAGTATGCTTCTTTTACCACTGAAAATATGAACTCCCACAGCCATCAGTTCTGCCAACGTAGTTTAGGAGTGATTTTCCTCTAGCCCAGTATACCCAGTATAGGGTACACCTCTTGCCTCATATTTGAGGCCCTTCAGTAGGGCCTGTTGTGACAGAACAAGGGGTAATGGTTTTAAAATAGAGAGAAGGAGATTCAGATTGGATATTAGGAAAAAATTTTTTCCACTGAGGGTGGTGGAGCACTGGCCCAGGTTGCCCAGAGAGGTGGTGGATGCCCCATCCCTGGAAACATTCAAGGCCAGGTTGGATGAGGCTCTGAGCAACCTGATCTGGTTGGAGATGTCCCTGCTCCTTGCAGGGGGGGTTGGACTGGATGGCCTTTGAAGGTCCCTTCCAACCCAAACCATTCTGTGATTCTATGATTTGATAGCATTTAAGCAGCTCCGCCATACAGAAGCAGAAATTCCAATTAATTCACTTTTAACTTTCCTTTGTCTGAAGATGGAAAGAAACCCCTTCAAAATTAACTTCTGTCAGTGAATTCAGAAAGTCACTTTTACTTTCAGAAAATTCTACCTACTTGGAGGCTATTAGTAAATATGTTTCATTTTAACAATTAGCTAATCAAAGCCCAAAGAGAGTCGTATGAAAGGAATACATCAGTACGGTGCTAAATATAAACAAATTACAAAGGAATAAATATCTAGGCAAATCATGCCCCTAAGTAGAAACAATTCAGGATAGCTTGGAAAAAAAACCCCAAAACACAAAGAAACTTCAACTCCTAAAACATCTCAATTAAAACTTTACCTGAGCACACGCTTTTAAAATGCGTGCTCACCGCTACGAGTAAAAATAATCACCGCGCTAATTTTTAACAGTAATTTACCAAATCCGTTTGTATTCGCGTATTTGCATTTCATCTTCTCTACTTGAATTAACAACTCTAAAATTGCCACAAAAATGTAATTAAACCCTCAAATTTAATCAAGCTTTTTTTTTTAAAAAAAAAAAAAAAAGAAAAACACTTAGCAATTTGTTCTCCCATTATGGATGAAACCTATTTATAATGGATTCCATGGCTCTGGTGTCACTTTATATCCAGGACCAGGAGATGTAAAGCGTGTAACACGGTACTTGGCTCCAAGATTACAATAAAGCAACAGAGGTTTGAGCTAAGAACATAACGAATTATCCCTGCTGATTAAAAAGTGAAACAGTTCTGAAAACGCCGCAGATGAGGAAAAAGAAGAGAAAATTGTTAATGTATGATATTACTGGATAGGCAGGGCAGGGTGGTTAAACGCAAGGCTCTCAAAAAATAAAAAGCTGTAAAAAGAGTAAAAATAGCTGGTTTTGACGACTATTCTTGAAGTTCATCTTTAAGTAACAAAATTCAGGCACAGCAGAAACCGTGCTAGACAGATCAACGTCCTTTCTGCTCCAGTGCCCTGTATTCAACAGTTCCATAAATTCTTCAGAACGAAGTAATTAAAGCGCAAGCATGGCTGAGCAGGTACAACACACGGCCAAGCAGGAGGGAAGTTAAGACAGGAGAGATCTTCAACGCACCATACGTTTGGCTTATAATTTTAAAACCCTTACAATTTTTAAGCAATATGATTAACGTGTGGGTCAGTCAGAACATCTTGCCAGTTACTTGCCTCAAAAAACAGCCTGAAGTTTTCATTTCTCATTGCGTTGCACAAGGCACGGCCTTCACCCAATGCCACTGGCCTCCATTTACTCCCTACGTCTGGATACTCAAAGTTACCCAGTTGTTCTGCTCTCATAGTCCTAGCAGAGGACTTTAATAAGTCTCATATTTCAATATTAGAAGTTGTGGCTTGGCTGTGTACTTATTAAAAGCCACGGCAAATTAGAACTTTAATATTAGGAAAAATTTTTTTACAATGAGGGTTGTGGAAAACTGGACCAGGTTGCCCAGAGAGGTGGTGGATGCCCCATCCCCGGAAATATTCAAGGCCAGGTTGGACGGGGTTCTGAGCAACCTGATCCGGTTGGAGATGTCCCTGCTCCTTGCAGGGGGATTGGATTGGATGGGCTTTGAAGGTCCCTTCCAACCCTAACCATTCTATGATTTAAAATCCACTTAAAAGAAAAGAAAAACCAGGCATTTTCCTGCTTAAGTGAAGAGGAACTTTCCTTAACCAACGAAGTAAGGGATTTCGTGATTTGGTCTTATAACACCCGGTTAGTACTCGCTAAGCCATCCATCAGAAACCTTGTTAGACATTGATCACACGGATGTACAGCAAGATTTATGAGTGACTGTAAAATTTGCAACATCCCATTCATCTATAACAAGGACTTTTGACTTTCAGTGCAGTGGTTGAATTCTGCCATCCATGCAGTGTATTTACATCAACGTCAAACAAATAAAGCCGTACATAACGCACGGGAACAAAGCACTCTTTCCCCAACTGCTCTTTGAAAATGAAAATTAATATAAAATGTGTTCTTTAGAAGTTGCATTTATGGATTTGGAGGCTTAATTCAATTCTCAAATTTCAAAAGGTCACATCAATACGTGTAGCCTATCAATGTTGATCTGACAACAACTTGCACTACATCATCTTCGTCAACTGCAACGGGGGGCAAGAACAAATTTGCTTCTACATCCGACTGCTGCTTGCTCTTCCTGCGACTCTCCAGACCCACATTTTTATTCTTTGGTTGAGCCCCACAACAAGATGGGTAAGTCGTTACGTCTTACCGTCCTCAAGATTGACCTATGAACAAAGCATGGGCGATAAAACACGCCTGGCCACACGGCGACAGCTAAACTTATTCATCATTTGTACTTCTGGTGAGGTTTCAGATAGGAGGCCTGAGCTCTGAATAAACTCTATTCCATCAATTAGAAGCTGTAAAAGGGTATTTCACATCCTCACATACTCTGAATTAAGATGGATGCTGCAGTGGGAATGGTTTGCTCCATCAGAAAACCATGACAGTTTCAAACTCTAACCCATCAACACTGATTTTCATTCTACTTTCATATATTTGGGGGTCCAGACAATCAAATGAAAACTAACACCGTACCATGAATTTTCCAAGAGTAAATGGGATGACCAGGTAATTACTGGCCTCTCCACCTCATATTGATCTGGACAAAAATCACAGAACAGATGATAGAAGACTCTATTAAAAAAGAATTAAGGGAGAATAATAGAATTCATGTCCATCGACATGGATTTACACCACACAGATCTTGGCTAACCAGTATTCTTATGATGATGAAAAATTTATCTTTAAATAAACAGAGAGAGATAAAGTTATATTTCCACTAAGGGTCCTACAAAAGCCAAACCAGAATCTACTGAAAGGAAAACGGGCAGGTACACGACAAGATACTGAACATATAAATAGAAATGAGGAAACCACTGATACTGGATTTTCAAGGTCCCAGAAATCTTAATTCCTCTTTTCCTTTTGTCCTCCGTATTCCAACTGAAATACAAGACTACTCCAGAATGCTTCTGTGTTGTTGGGTAGAAATCTTCTAATTTTCAGTCTAAGCTTGGTCCGTCTTCATTTTTAAAATAAAAGTAATTAGAAGCAGCTTAATCAGACAATAACAGCACAAGAGTGGCTGCACCAACTCCTTTCCAGACTGAATCATAGAATGTTAGGGTTGGAAGGGACCTTCAAAGGTCATCTAGTCCAACCCCCCTGCAAGGAGCAGGGACATGGATTAGAACTTTTCCTATTTCAAATTCCTATGAAAATACTGACTACAGAAGGTTTGTCAATTATGTTTTGGGGAAAAAATGGTAAATAATAAAGTGAAATACAGCAGTAACACAATAACATTATTTTTATTATTTTTCATCATATAATCAATCTACTATAAGAATTTCAGTTTCAGCGGAGGTAAATCTCTACATCTAGGGAAAAAAAATGAAAGTCATGATCTACAGACTACTGCGTAAAGCTGCGACTCTAGCAAATTTGGGAACACTGAAGATAATCAACAGCAGAGAAGGTCCCACTGTGACGATGAGTATTAATTAGCTAATTGGAAATGGCTACAGAAAGCAGAAAGCTTTGTCAGAAGTAAAAGTTTCCAGCATCACTCTGTGTTGGCCTCACATCTGGAACGTTGAATGAAACCCTAGCACTCGTAAACAAAAAGAGATCAGGGAAAAAGGAGGTGGAAAGGTTACAAAAGAAGCCTCAAAGTTATTAAAAGGCTGGAAGACAGGACGTGCAGCAAAACACCGAGAAGCCACGAGCTCAGTCTTGTTAGCTCAGAGAAGGCTAAGGGGTGACTGGAAGCATGGAACACAGAGGGCACAGAACTGATGAAAAAAATCTTCACTAATGAATTTTAAAAAAAAAAAAAAAATCCAAAGGCTGGAAAGTTGAAGCTGGACAGGCTTTGACGAATGGTTAAGCATTCATTTCCAGAGCATAATTAACAACTCACATCAAAGGTTACGCTGTATTGCCTGTCACTGACTTTTTTTTTTCCCCCCAAGTCAAGACTGGATGCCTTTCTAAAGCACGTGCCCTCTTTCAAACAAGGATTAATTCAAGAAAGTACCACAGCTTGTTTTATGCAGAGGTCAGACGAGAAGATCACAACAGCTCCTTAAAATCTGGGGATCTTAATAAAGCCGCCGCACCGCTCAGTGCCAGCTCTCGGGCTCTTGCGTGAAGGAACCATCAGCGTTCAAAGCTACGCAACACCTGATTTACCATTTTGAGCCGATACAGGAAATAAAAACAGCTACCGGTAACGTCTGTGTGTGGTGAACAGGTTTGTGCTAGTGGAAACTTCTCACCGCGGCCCACCTTTGGCGACCTCTGGGCCTGAAACCACAAATGAAGCCTACCTCATTTGTACTTTAAGGGAACTGTAAGTCAAAAAGCTCACAGAAATAACCTTCTCAGCATCTGAGAATGTCTCCAGTATTTTGCTATGCAGTACTGGCAACTGAAAGCAAGATTTATTCTCAGCTTATTGCTCTGACACCCTGGGCGGCTGCAGAAACGCTGAAATTTCAGCTGTACTGACGCACCGTGCACGACTCCCGAGCTGCACCAGCCTCTGAGAAGGCTCCGGGGTTACATTTTAGCGAGACCTAGCAGGAGGAATCAGAAACTGAGATTACAAAGCAGAAGAGAGATTTCCCAACGGGATTTCAAAGGGGAAAGTTGGCTAAAAACAGAACAGCAGATCCAAATTATCCTACATCCCCTCGCTCAGCGGGGATGCACGGAGATGCCCTGTGACAGAAAAAACGTGCGTGCGTTAAGGAAAGGCACAACATTCCTGAGGAATGATGATACTCAGCCATAGATGATTCCATGAGCAATGAAAGCAATGCAAATAAATTGGGGGGGGGAAGGAAAAATAAAAAGCTAGGAGTTCAGGCAGGATGCACTACTAGTAGTAGGAATTCTTTGTAAATATACAAAGTGAGGCGTCATTCTTGATGCTCTGGAGACAGAAGGTAACTACAAAATGCCAGAATAAGGTAAAAAAAGCACTGGCACTCTATGGGAGACAGTAGGCTATAGCTAATTACCCAGTAATTTGCTGTATCAAAATTCTTAATAATTAAAATGCTGCAGTAATTGTGGAATTTAACAGG
The DNA here is from genome assembly GCA_011801015.1 of Ardeotis arabs. Taxonomy (NCBI): domain Eukaryota; kingdom Metazoa; phylum Chordata; class Aves; order Otidiformes; family Otididae; genus Ardeotis; species Ardeotis arabs. The sequence continues at coordinate 85,186 of JAAGAY010146541.1, forward strand.
AAAAAAAAAAATGAATTCTAAGAGCGCTGAGCTTCCTGCGCAAGTCGCACCACGTCGAGAACAGTGGCTGGCTACGCACATGGCAAACGCGACAAAGGACGAAGCGCTAAGGTAAGTCTGAAAGAATAAAAACCAATTTTTAGGTGCCGTGAATACCGTTCCATGCTGCACAACCTGCTTTATCTAATCCTCTTGTTGCCCGTGAAATTAATTTAACTGAAACATAATCATAAAAACCCTTCCAGAATTAATTCTCTCAAGGCATCACCCAATTCTATTATTGTACAAGAAGCAAGAATTCCTTTTGTTTTGCACTTTTTGGAAAAAGTAAAAAATAACCCCAGAACTATTTAGATAATGCTATCACTGCCAGCGCTACTACATTCATTATCAATGCTAATTGTCAATTAGCACAACCATTACCGTAGACCTGCGAATGTGTGTCTACCTCCAGGGAGGAAGGCAGGGAGGGAACAAACCTCATAATTCCTTTAAAAACACAACTTCTGAAAAGCTGGTTTAATTGGCGATGAATCGTACACCTGCTCAGGTTGCTTTGGAGAGTTTCAAACCAGAACCTTTTCATCTCTCAAGCTTCTGATAACACACGCGTGGGACTTTGTAACCTCAGCACCACAGGCCCCGATTGCCACTTGGTGCACGGATGGGGTGAAGTTACTCGAGACGTATATACTGATATAACGGGTTTCACGGTTGCCAGCACAGCAAAAGGAGAGACTGTTACGTGCTGTCAGAGCCCGTTACGGGCTCCAGAGCTGGATGTAGTGCTGCAGGTGGGGTCTCACCAGGGCAGAGTAGAGGGGCAGAATCCCCTCCCTCGACCTGCTGGCCACACTCCTCTTGATGCAGCCCAGGACACAGTTGGCCTTCTGGGCCGCAAGCACACATTGCCGGTTCACATTGAGCTTCTCTCTCTGCTTGAGAGACTGGGTCTTACTGCTGACAAACAACACAAGATAAAAGGTCTCTTGCCATTACTAACTTTACCCCACTCTCCTCTGCCACATTAATATTAGAAGTTTCATCTTAGCTTACACTTCTGGCTCAGAAAATGAGCAGCTAAAAGAAAAAGCTGCTGAGAAGCAGCAAGATGTGAGCAGGAATGCGATGCTGAACAAGGGCTGCCTCTTCTCCAAGTCCTCAACAGGGGCTTTGCAATTGCTTTCTAACTTCAGTGCCTTTAACACCCACAGAACCAACGATCCAGCACCAGCCCATACAAAGGTACATGAAGGAGGTCATCTCCAGTTTAGTGACACAAAGTTTTAAGACGTTTTCACTGAAATTTAGTCACCTGGCCTTCATAAAGGAGAATGGGAGCTGGGCTGTCTTTTCTGCCAGCTTTCCCAGTAGTTCTGCTGCTTTGTTTATTTATTTTCATAAAAGAGGAACAAATACTGATGACAAATTTATTTAAGCTACCAACAGTCAACATGAATAACTGGGTCATAAAACAAACGGACAGAATTTAATTTTCTCCAGGCACATCAGCTGTTTTGCAAATACAGATTATGCTGGAAGAAATGATCCAAGCAACAAGGCCGCTTTCTCATTTTACTATCAGGCCCTCACCACCAAAACAAAACACAAAATAAAACAGAATGAAGGCGAGCGGCACGGGGAGCCACTCAGGATTATTCATTTCCTCCAAAGAAATAAAATCTATGTTCTCATGCACGCTTCCGTAGTCAAGCAGGCATTTCATTGGCACAACAACAACTGGAATCAGTGGGACTCACACAAAGCTTGGAGGGTTTTGGGTGAATATTGCACAATGCTTCAAAAGAAAAAGAAATCCTTTTGCAATTTTTGACAAGTAAACCCCATTGGCCTTGCGGCAGTAACTTGTAATTGCGAGGACTGTTTGATGACTATATAGAAACATACATGCATGTATACTTCTATAAATCCATGTGCAAACCTCAGGAAGTTCAAACAGGCCAAGCATAAGGTCGTGCACACAGGTCAGGGTAATCCCAGGCACAAATACAGGCTGGACGGAGAATGGATGGAGAGCAGCCCTGAGGAGAAGGACTTGGGAGTACTGGTGAACGAGAAGCTCAACATGAGCCAGCAACATGCACTTGCAGCCCAGGCCAACCACATCCTGGGCTGCATCAAGAGGAACGTGGCCAGCAGGTCGAGGGAGGTGATTCTGCCCCTCTACTCTGCCCTGGTGAGACCCCACCTGGAGTACTGTGTCCAGTTCTGGAGCCCCCAACATAAGAAGGACGTCGACCTGCTAAGCGGGTCCAGAGGAGGCCACGCAGATGATGAGAGGCCTGGAGCACCTCTCCTATAAGGACAGGCTGAGAGAGTTGGGGCTGTTCAGCCTGGAGAAGAGGAGGCTCCAGGGAGACCTTAGAGCGGCCTTCCAGGCCTACAGGAAAGATGGGGAGAAACTCCTTAGCAGGGTCTGTTGTTATAGGATGAGGGGTAATGGTTTTAAAATAGAGGGAAGTAGATTCACATTAGACATTAGGAAAAAAAATTTCACACTGAAGGTGGTAGAGCACTGGAACAGGTTGCCCAGAGAGGTGGCAGAAGCCCCATCCCTAGAAATATTCAAGGCCAAGTTGGACGGGGCTCTGAGCAACCTGATGTGGTTGGAGATGTCCCTGCTCCTTTGCAGGGCAGTTGGACTGGGTGGCCTTTGAAGGTCCCTTCCAACCCAAACCATTCTATGACTCTAGATGTGGATTTTTACATACATATGCTCATATACACACATACAGGTATCTTCAGCACATGGTTCTTCTGATAAAATTGATGAGAACTTGTAAAATACATATGGGCCAGCACGATCCAGAGGATGGATTACTAGCCAACTGTATTCTTAAATGGACCAAAAAGCAATGAACTTCATCAGAAAAGCGTAATTACCACCTGCTTCATAGATGGCACAAAATGAAGTATTTTCCTGCAAGATTAAAACACACTGTCTTTCAGTTTGACTGGACTGTCTTTCGTTGGTGTAGCATATAAAAAGGTCAAGGAGGAGCATAAGAGTTGAACAGGTAATTGAGTGCAGATTTCTGCTCTGCAATTATAATTTAGCTAAGCTTCACTGGTTCTGTTCATTTTGGAGGTGGGGAGGATACAGTCAGAAACTTATGCTTATAGCTGAAGTAAAGCTAGAAATTTTTAAATCACAAAAAAAAGAGGATATATTTGCTCTCATTTATTGTCTATGTACAAATTCACCTTTCAGAGCATCCTCTGTCTCAGGGAAGACACGCGCAATTTTAACGCACAGGAGAAACAGTTGAGCCAACTGATCCGGGTTTCCGCTACTCAAACTGGCAACAGGAGGAAAAGGCAGCATGCTGTTCAAATACCAACCGTGTTAACTCGTGGATTATACAGCACACTTCATGTATTCCATGCCTTCAACTAATTGCTGAAGACATCCTGCTATAGTGTAGATGGTAACAGTAGTGTGGCCTCAGTCTTCATTAAATGCCAGCTCTTAATAACAGACTCCAAAAGGGCTTTAATTGCATTTACTCGCAGCTCCTGAACTTTAAAAGTTGTTAATCAGATTTCTATGTAAATGGAATGACGATTAAAGGTTAAGTACAGGTTTCTGAAATTTCAGCAGCTGAAGATGCATTGCCCTTAACAGGAAAGAGAAACTACCAGCCCTGACAGGAACTAAACATCTTAATTAAATACTCAGAAGTACAGTACTTATTTCTGCGTGAAGTTCTATTTTCAAATGTCAAACTTAATCAGGCACTTGACAAAAAACGTGCAATATCCCTCCAGCACAGAGGAACAAAAACGCCTTGGGCTTCGTGCCTGAGGAAACACCTGTACGCCTCCCGAGCCTCAGCTCCCCAGCAAATCCAAGTTCTCCGAGCCACTTGCCCCAAACAACACGAAGGGAAGTTTTATGGCTCTAAAACTGCAGTTGAGAAATAGGATACAATATTTTTCAACGTGTCAGCTTTTCTCCCGTTCGCTCAGTTTATCCCTGTAACAAGCGTCCTGCTGCCAAATAAACATAAGGGTCCTCATAAATCTGACTTGCAGAGATTTATTTCCCTTGAGGGTACGGCCCATCAATTATCACCCGTCAAACGTATAAAAACTTCTTCGTCGGGAGTAAATTTAGTACCTCTGTATGGTGTGCTCTGTGTTTTGGTGCTGAACACAACTGAGAGCATCCAGGCATACTGCTTTCTGCTCCTGAACTTGAACCTCCAGCCACCCAGGACATCCACATCGAGCGAGCGGTTCAAGCCCCGTGCCTCCTCCCTCGCGCTGCTGCCGGTAATTAATTAACCCTCACATTTGTAACTTATGGAGTCATTACAACCAATACAAAACCTGAATATGTCTGTCACACAGCAGTCCCGTAGCCCTGTCTGAAACCTGACTTGTGATTTATTCCAGTTTACCAGGATTCCAGTCTCCGATTTCAATTCACTTGCCGGGATGTTTTAATTTTGTGGCACTTGCATAGAACACTCTACAGCAGCGACAGACACAAGTGCGATCCGTGATAGGATATCTTACCCTAAAACATTACAAAATAAGTATTTCATGCAACTCAGGGTTCAAATCCTGATCTGAGTGAACAGCAACGGCACCCAGGATGATCTCAGGGACCGAGGAAGGGACTTCAGGACGAGAGACCTTTGCCTTGGGTCATACAGACGCTGGGATCAGCTGCCAGAGACTGACCCATCTCTTTCACCAACATGGTAACTTGACTCTGTAGTAAACAAATTAATATATATCTTCATACACCATCATGCACGTCAACTAATTTAAAAAAATCTGAAAGTATCTGAATATTTGTATAACTAGATACATATCTGCACCCATTTCTTACAGAATTAATATTTAAAATAGTATTTTAAGTCTGAGTTGTTTTTTTAATGACAAACTACACCTGATCCTAGGAGAATACATTTTTCCAGTAAGCTATACAGCAGCTATAACAACTGCTAGCCCACCGCAACTGTGCTGCATGGGAGAGAAAAAAAATCAGTCAAGGAAAAAAATGTGTACAGTGGAGGTGACTATTACACTTACAACCGAAAGCATTAAAGAAATTTAGCAGTGGAAGCTGCAGAGACAGACTCTCCCTCTAAGCAATATCAAATAGTGGGAAAGAAACGGTATAAGGAACAATGAAAGTGAGTTAAAGTGAGTAATAGCCACCAGTTGCTTCATCTTCTTTCAGATTAATTAAAAACATCATCACGGTGACTTGAAAAAAGGAGGATGAGCAAAGAAGCTTCTCCCCACCTCCGCGTAATACGTTGCTGTAATAGGAGGCATTACCCACAAAAGTCATTTAGCAACCAGTGTCAGGCGTGAGGAGGAGTAAAAGTGGATTAAAAAAGGAAGTCTGCTATAGTTAAAGTAGTTGTTTCATTTTATATAAAAGGCTCTAAACAGACCTCGCAGGAGCGGCTATGAAGTCGTATTTTTAAAAGTCTACACGTGGTAAATTCATATGAGATCTCTTGCATTTGTTAAAACCAACTTGAAGAATTCTAGATCTCACATCTTTCAGACTGTCTTAAGAAGATGGCACCAAACAGCCATGTTTAACAAGCACCAGACTCAGAAAAATGTTTCCCTCACTCTTTAAACACATGTTGGCATTTTCTCATTGACCAAATCCTTGAAGATCCAACCCCATCTGAACCCACAACTTCGGCCCAGAGGCAAAGTGCCTAACAGAGAGAAACAGCCCATAAAATCAGGGGTGTGAAGGGTTTATACAAAAGAGTGGCTAAATGCCAGGGCAGCAAACGTAGGCCTCTGTACGAACACGCCTAGTGACTCCAAGACGTTGATAAAAGGGCACCTTCCCCTTTGACATCAACCCAGCAGCCACCATTTCAAGTCCAGCTTGTAAGGCCACCGACATCTTTGAAATAACATCAGAACTAGAGACTCTCTGTCAAATTTACAATAAGCACCGTTTTATATTCCTCCCATTCCCAAATGGATGAAGTGCGTAGCAGTGCAGTGCTGGCAGCAGTCTGGTTTTGGAAGCTTAATATCACACTTTTTGCAAAAAAAGTGCCCTGACCTTACTCCAGAAATACCTATTTCTGTAACGCTTCAGGGTCTTCAACATTATTACAAATATCCTGATGCCAGAGGGGGGAGCTCACAGCATAGACAAGATTCCCGTTTTCAGGCTTGGGGGGAAAAAAAACGATAAAAATTTCAAATTGTTCACAGCTCTTGTGCACGAGCCATTCCAGCCTTTCATAGAACCCACCAGGATTGCTATCCCTTCTGCCTTTTTATCCCTTCTGCTCTACAAGAGATACAGCACCGGACCACCAAAATGCCAACGTTAAGCAGATTACAACATTTCTGAACATGTTGCATTACAGTAGACACGAGAACGCCTTTCTGCGTCAGGGAGCCCTTTCCTCTCCCTTTCATCAGCTTATCAAATGAAGCTAAACAGTAACGCTTGCATCTAATGATACCAGGGATCTGGTAATGGGATTAGGAAAAACATCATCATTAGTTTTAAGGAGAAATGTGACCTTGAAGACATGTTTTACTCCGCGCTTTAAAGGGATATAGTAAGAACAATTAAATTAGTTCCTACATAGGGATGAGGAATGGGTAGGGAGAAGCAAGGGGGTTTCAATTCCCACCGAGATACTGTCTTTCCTCTCATATTAATGGCAGGTAAAACCCTGATTACCAGATTGAAAGCTGGAGCGGAGAAGGAAAAAGCAGACCTTTCCTAAAGCCAGTCCGAAGGCTCTTGGCTCATCAAAAGCAGTTTTTAACCAAGCACCAAACTTCAATCAAGTACGTGCAAAGCCCAGTACAACACCACGGTTTCTTCCCTGACACCCTCCAGCACCCACTTATCTGGCCCCCCAGTTAGACCAGTGAGCGGCACGAGTCCTCGGTGGGACACAGCGTGCGGGCTGCGAGCATGCAGTTGAGCTCTCCTTTTTCGGCAATCCTGACGGATAGCATCATTGGACTTTTCAATAAGGGCTCTGCCAACATCGGCACATCAGGACAACTCGCCTGCAATCCCACCTGAACCCTCCCCCAGTTTAATTTCGGAGGTATTTCTCAGCACCGAGAACACTCTGCGCCCTGTTTGAGACACATTCGATTTGGCAAGTGTTCAAATTACATGAGATAAAATTTCTCCAGCAAGACCTGCAACCATTGCTTTTGTTTACTCAGAAAAGCAAGCATAAGTGCTTCTGGAATGACTCCGTGGCTTCCAATATCCAAACCAATCATGCATGTCATTGTTTCCTTCAGTAAAAACATTTCTTCAGATTGCCAAAAGGAAGTGTAAATGCAATAGCAACAGGAATCCATTTTAAAGCTACGAGCTTGAAAAAAAAAAAAAAAAAAAAAAAGAACACTTTGTATTTTTATAGGATCTAAAGCAAACAATATACTGGTACTGCTCCTGAACAGCACCATGACATCTCCGGCCAGACTTTTACCGCCTTCTCTTTCATTCTTCGAGATGCAGGACGTGAATGCATCCATATTCTCCCCAGCAGGAATCTCAGAGCTTGGTCTTTTCTACTGAAATTCCAACTCACATGAACATCCTGAGGCTACTGGTATAAGGTCACTTTTTAATTGTAATATTCTTTGGTTCCACTGCAATTGCATACTAAAAGTGGGGATTTGTTTTGAAAACTGAAAGACAAGCAGGGCAACGTATCAGGTCAGCAAGCAATTCGGTCCAGAGGGCTGGATCTTCAAGTTCACGTTCCAGCTCCGGCATCAACGTCTCTGAGTATTCATTTTACTGGTGCATGGTATCGATTAGCATCAAAGATGGGTCAGATGAAGTCCAAACAAAAGCTACACTGGCTGAGATCGGACCAAAAAAGCAGAGTGCATCTGTACAACGCTTTAACCCTTACAAAAGTCAATGCTAAATCCCGTACCGATGTAAAACCTTGGGTTTGTGTAGAAGTCCTTGCAGTGTGTGTGAAACTGGCAGGGTAACGCCACTGGGTGGAGCCAGGATAAAGCAGATGGCTGCTACATAAATTTCAGCCTTCTGTCAATTGTGCTGCCATTTAAGCGCTGCTTTTCTCAAAAGAAAAGCTGCCGCTACTGCAGCAAATGCTGTCCTCTGAGATTCAACTAAACCCTCTGCACCAACTCCCTCCTGCTCCTAGATTTCAGAGCTTAAAATTGTATTTATTTACCCAGAACGCTACATAGACACTGGCCATTACATCATGCTACTGCGATAATTAAAATAACTCTCTTGCATCCTCAAACACCACAAAAAGTAGAGGACTGTCAGATTCAACGCAGCTGATGAAGGGACTACCTACCGTTTCAAACTTCTGGGTGCCCATTTGAAAAATCTATTACGCTGCAATCCGCAAAGCCCATCCTTCACGGCACACAACCGCAGTCAGACGTGCAAACCTGGCTCAGCAACGCTATCGTACATAAGTGTATGTGTCCAGTTATGCCACGGTACATTTAACATATATTCATATAACTTTTATTTTTTTAAAGTACTGCATAGTTTCTAACCATAGAATCAGAATGGTTTGGGTTGGAAGGGACCTTCAAAGCCCATCCAGTCCAACCCCCCTGCAAGGAGCAGGGACATCTCCAACCAGATCAGGTTGCTCAGAGCCTCATCCAACCTGGCCTGGAATGTTTCCAGGGATGAGGCAGCCACCACCTCTCTGGGCAACCTGTTCCAGTGTTCTATCACCCTCATTGTAAAAATATTTTTTTCTTAATATCTAATCTGAATCTACCTCGCTCTGTTTTGAAACCGTTACCCCTAGTCCACTACCGTTACCCTAAATGAATTAAAAAAAAAAAAAAAAAACCCAAAAAAGTAAAACAAAAAACCCAGTCCACAGAAATTGATAGAAAAGAGAGAGGGAGGATGGAAGAAGTTAACTCAGCTGGACAACATGGCAGGGAGATTTTGTCACTTTTACTGACAACTGAGAAAACAGAGTGGCTCAGAAAACACCACAGTGGATGAAACAAAGCTCCTGGACCAGGAATCAAAGAGATCCAGAGCGCGTTCTCAGTTCATGTATCAGTTTGCAGCACAACCTTTGTTTCTTCTCTTTCTCAGCCACATCCTTTGTCTCAAGCAACATTTAACGGAGATTTTTTTGCAGAATATCTGTTCAGTTTCAAGGATACTAGGGGTCTGATCTTTGCTGGAGTATTTCTGAGATGCAAATAAAAATGGCAGTGAAAACAGATTCACCGGTAACGCGGCTCCAAGGAAGGGCAAAAAAAAAAAAATCCAGGACCACAGTCACCCCCCAAATGGAACTCTACCAAAGTGAGATGGTAGGCAAGAGTAGGTTGCAGTCACACAAAGAAAAGGCAATGGGCACTTTCTGAAAAACACTGCGCACTTTAGAACCTACAGACATACAAATCACTGTCAAGTACAAGCCGGCAGCTCCCAAGTGCTTTCTTATTCCCTTCCATTAGTCTGCTGCTTTTCCCCCGATCCTATCAGTCATAAATGGAGAACTAATATAAACCTTTATTTTCCAAAAGTTTAAATGCATCACAGTCCAAGTGTAAATAATTTATACATCAAGGCAAGTAAGATTCTGGTACAGGGCTGAAATGAGGATAAAGCTTTTAAAAGGAGGAAGATGTGTGCACATCCATACAAACACAAACAGTTTGCCACCGCCAACGAAAACTTCACAAGGAAACCACCACCCCCTCCTCCCTCCTCCTTCAGACTCCCTTGATTTTAATATTGGTCCTTCAACCAAAAGCTCATTACTAATCCAATTTTAATGTCACTTGAATTCTTACAAACAAGGAGACCACACAGGGAGATGATGATTTTAATTCTGGCACTTAAATCAGAAGTGTGAAGTTAAATGCAACACATACCCTCCCCCTTGCGTTAATTCTACAGTTAATTGCAATGTCTTGTCCTTCCAAATCCCAACTTGCCAGGCAGTATTTAGAGCTAAATCAAACAAGGAAACTTTCAAAGCTTTGATAGCCCACGAGCTGGTGGATTGGCTCTCTAGCATTTCATCCATCATCGTGGATGGCAAGGCTATAATCCCAGTGATTTTCCCAGAATCACAGAAAATTGGAAGAGACCTCGAGAGATCACCCAGTCCATCCCCACACCCCATAGAACCAGTTATGTTGTCACGCCTGACAGATGCGTGGAAGTTTGTAAGGATACAACAATATAACATCCCTAAATCACTCACTGCTTACATCCCCCAGCCATTACGTTAGACATAAAGACAAGAAACGTTCAAGTCTCCCTTGCCAGTCTTTAAGCTCAGTACTTCCCATCCGATCATATCCTGGAAAACACGTGATTCTCCTCCTCTTTTCAACTCTCTTGATATATTTGAAAGCAAAGGCCTCCACCTCTTACTCTTCTCATCTAGAAGTAAATGGATTGTTCCTTTTTAGCTCAAGTCATTTTCTTCCTAAGTCTCTGATCATGCTGGTTGATCACCTTTGAATTCCCTCTTTCTTCTTTGGCTTCTTCCTCAAGACTACAGGGACACACGACCACACCTGAAATCTTTTCAACAATGACCAGAACAGGATTATTTCCAGAGGTCCTGTAGGCCATGCTCCTCTGGTACTCAGAAGAGTAATACTTGACTTTTTTTTTTTTGGCAACATACTGACTCACATCCCATTTGTGATCCCGTGTAGCATGCTACTCCTTGGACAAAGACGAGACACACCCAGCTATTCACTTCGCATCCATACGCGGAAATAGCCAAATGCATACCTCTCCTGCTAAATTTAGTTGATTAAGATCTTCCAAATGCTAACTGTATTCTCCAACATGCTCCCAAGCCCCACCTTCCAGCATAGCATTTGCAAATTTTACAATTCTCTGCTGCATTATTCAAGACATTAACAAAAATATTGCCCCAGCCAGGGCACTCAAAAGAGCCATTGGATAAAGCCCTTAATAGCAAACCTTCATAACTTCTTCTCCAGTCAGTTGTTTACGCCACATCATTACAGTTTTATCTACTCCACAGCCCCCCAAGTCAGTTATGAGGAAAAGCGTATGAAATGTTAGCAGAAGGCTTACTGTCGCCAGGGCATAGGGCACCCACTGCTCCTCCTTCCTCCACAATCCCTGCCACCAGCTCTCGGAAGGAAATTAAATCAGTTCACAGCTTATGTTTGACACACGGCAACAGTAATTCTTCCTCTGATTTATATATTACTTAGCCAGTTTGTAGGTTTCTGCTTTTTTTTTTATTTGAGAAGTCATAGTTAACACAACAGCTTTAGAAGGCCCTGGGTTCTCCTCCTGCTTCTGATTCCTTTTTTTAAAATGCTGTGTCTATGTTCTCCTTTTCATGGTTTTCCAGATTCTCCTGAGATTTTTGAAAGATGTTATTCTCCCTGGATTAAGGTGTTGCTTATGCCATCAGCATGAAGTTCCTTACCCTTATCAGCATGGAGATCAGCAGATCTTACCAGCAGAAGGGAGAATAATGAGACCAAGGGCAGGTTGGAGCGGGGGGAAAAAAAAAAAAAAAAATATATATATATATACAAGTCCTTTAACTTCAGGTGTAAATTCAGCAGGGTTCTTAAAGGGAAGGAGAGACAGAACAAAACCCAGCTAGAAAGCCCAGTAAAGTCTAACTTTAGGGTCCTTTGTTGGACCTTGGACAACAGGAGTCTGTAGTCAGTACATAAAAAAAAGGGAGAAAGCGAAGATGAAATACATGCACATATTGAAAAAAAATCACTGCATTTTGGAAGCGCTGTGTGTTTTCATGTTGTAAAACATAATCCACCTTTAAACAACTGAACTGAAGAAAAAAGTTATCCCATAATTGCTACACATTTTGCCTGGGATTTGTATCCGAGGCTCCTCATATTGTCGTTCGTTACCAGCACGATGTATTCTTACACTTCTCTGACAATACACAACTCGTTTCTTTCTCGGTTGCTTAGCGAATGGCAAGCGAGAAGCCCGGTCTTCTGTGGTTCTCACAGCTGATTCATCTCCTGTGCAGCACAAAACGTAAGCTCTGGCTGAAGCATCTCCCACGGTGAGGTCACTCACACTACCACTCTCCTCCGTAGGTTTCCATACATTTATCATCCTACAGCCTTTCACTCAGAAGCAGCACTAACCGGGTCACGTATCTAGACCAAACCTGTAGAAACGGCCAAAGCTACATTTTTATCTGTCAGTCAAATGTGAATCATCAAGAGGTTCGAGGTTTTAGAGAAGGCAACTTGGACAACACAAAAGCAGGGCTCTCGTGGGCAATCAGGCTGAAATCTAATCTGCTGCTGTTCCTATTCTCAGCATGTTTCCTGCATTTAGGATTTTTTTTTTTCTGTCAGATATGGTTTTTATTTTCTCTGGATGGTCCAGATTTACTGTGGCCACTTCTCTAACACTTAATTCAGTACCAACCTTCCAGAATTAAGATTATAAAGAGGACAATATTCCCCCTCGCTCCCATCAACCTGTCTTTACTCAATTTGGGCCTGTCAAGCAGCATGAAAGAAAGTGTACATAAAACAAACATTAAAAATGTTTTGTTGTTAAGTTATATGGGTCTTGTACCACTAGATTTCACCATATTTTCTTCAGATTTGTCCAACTTCTCAGTCAAATATTGATTTCCTCAGATGTGATCTCATTTATGGTGTTGCAGAAAGAGGGATAATAGGACGACAGCTAGTACAGACTTGGATGAAGTTCTCTGCAAGTAGAGAATGGAACCCCCAGAGAAGCAGCCAAAATGCATGGATTTGACTTCTCTATTTAAACCTGACACTTGTCAGGTAGAGCGGACAAGGAGTTTCATTCGTTTCCTCCATGTGTAAATCTGCCCATAACAAGCTTGTAGGAAACACCAACTATCACCACACACTTTATGACCAAAGATCTGCCCAAGTGTCTGCATTCTGTTGTCCATGTCTAGGTATCAATTTTAAAACTGTAAAGAGATAATAAATTATGAAGATCATGGACCTCAGCAGAATGAGTTTTGACTCAAGCAACAATTCTTCAGTTTAACCGTAGTCACATGAAAAACCTACCGCTCTTTACCCAATGCTTGCCTCTTAGCTGTGCTGAAGAGCCTTGTTTCATGTTCTTGGAGCAGGAAGAAACAGGAATTGCCATCCCACCCATTATTTTATCACATTTCTCCTTATTTACTTTCTTCCTAAGGGAAGCAAGCCCAACTTTTTCTACTTCTCTTCAGCTAGCAGTTTGTACGTGCGCTATGATCACTCCTGGACTTCTCCTAATCCCTTCTTATTCTGCAATATCCTTCAGGATGAGCAGAAACGATGAAGGGCAGAGACCTACAGACGATGCTTGCAGCATTCATTTCTATAAAGACAATACAAAATTTAATTTTGCATCCATCCTTTATGCACCCAGCATCTTGCTAGTTTGGACCACATTAAGAGTAGGCTGCCCCTGAGCTTTCTAAAAACGACACCCACTCCCCCGTTTTGGCTAATTTAGAACCAAGGAAGCTCAACAAATCATTTTATTTCCCCCCTCAAGACACACTTGCTAACTTATTTAAACATCTCATAGGTCCATCAGTCCCTTTTTGTCCCAAATAACCCAAAAGATTTTGTGGTAGGTGTCAAAATTTGCTGTCCTCCTGCACAGACCTTTTGGAAAACCACTAATAAGCCTGATAACCACCCCACGGGTCATCAGAAAAATAGAATTAACCTTCTTGCCATTATGATAATTTTTCACTGATTGCTCCTTTATGTCTCCAGGTCAATTTTTTTAATCAATTAAAAAAACAAACAAGCACCACCACCAAAGAACCAACATTTCAACCACTGGCTACTTTGATTTGGTTGAAACTTCTTTATCCCTTTCAAGTGCACTAAGTGAACTATTAAAAAAAAAAAAAAGAAAAAAAAAACCACCAAACAACAGTTAATTTTTCCCCTACAGAAATAATTTGTAGAATCTTGTACAGGTAATTAAAATATTTCTGCTTATCCTCCAGTCCTCAGCTGGAGGCTTTAAGGAAAGGCTGCTTATCTTTTCTGGTGTCTCAGTGACTTCATCCTCCTCCTTCCTAAAAAAGGCTTCTTCACATACTGCTTTGAGCCTAAATTACTGTCAAAGCCTCTTCCAAAGCCTCTAGCTCTGCCTGTACACCTTTATCATCAGAAAATAAGAGCTTCCAGGTAGCTTCCTCATCTATGTTGTCAAAACTAAAGACTGGTTTCAGAGAAATCCTTTAGCTTTCCCGTAACGTTTTCTTTCTTTAACACATAATCTTGTCCAAGTCAACAAAACCACAATGTCTTCTGCAGGCGTCTCGCTTTTAACAGTTTAGAGATACATCAAACATATTTGATCCCTAAAACCCACAACGGTCATCTTCACTTCCCTCCTACTGCCTACTCTACAAAAATATTTCAGCTTATTAGTTTTCCTAGGGCTTGATTTCTACATTTTAAGTTATTTGCACCAAATAAACACACCCCCAACCTTGGCAGCCTTACTGTTTATCCATTTGCTGTTTTTCTTTCTCTTCACAGGAACATAATTCCACGACTGGACGACCGAAAACCAGCAGGCAACTAAGAGCTTTGCTTCCTTTGCCTACTTAGAACTTGGAAATTTAGCTTTTTACTTTACCTCCTTTTTTGTCCACTTTATTTTTTGATACTCAGACTGCTCCTTTGGATGCTTAACATATTTAAACTCTAGGAACTGCTACTAGGCAGCTCAAATCACTCATTTAGAAGTCAGACAGTAATCCAAGATTTAAACTAAAAAAATCCACTTCCCTCCTCCCGTGGGCTCTTGAACCAGCCATCACAAGAACCAGTCAGAGACAACGTCTCCATCAACAAGCTCTGAAGCTTCCGCTTACCCAACAAACATCAGGAATGGATGATGGTAGCCACCATAATTTTGTTATCAAGTACTGGTCTCTGATATTTTTAAATTAAAAAAAAAAAAAAAAAAAAAAACACACCAAAAAAG